>VSDK01009082.1:107318-119990 GCA_009767595.1 Symbiodinium kawagutii | reverse complement strand
GCCAGAGGGGGTGGGAGATTTGATATGTTCAGTCGTGCATGCAGAGGCCAGAGGGGGTGGGAGATTTGAGATGTTCAGGCGTGCATGCAGAGGCCAGAGGGGGTGGGAGATTTGATATGTTCAGTCATGCATGCAGAGGCCAGAGGGGGTGGGAGATTTGATATGTACAGTAGTGCATGCAGAGGCCAGAGAAAGTGGGAGATTTGATATGTTCAGTAGTGCGTGCAGAGGCCAGAGGGGGTGGGAGATTTGATATGTTCAGTCATGCATGCAAAGGCCGGAGGGGGTGGGAGATTTGATATGTTCCGTAGTGTTGGGTGGGAGATTTGATATGTTCAGTCATGCATGCAAAGGCCGGAGGGGGTGGGACATTTGATATGTTCAGTAGTGCATGCAGAGGCCAGAGGGGCTGGGAAATTTGATATGTTCAGTCATGCATGCAAAGGCCGGAGGGGGTGGGACATTTGATATGTTCTGTAGTGTTGGGTGGGAGATTTGATATGTTCAGTCATGCGTGCAAGGGCCGGAGGGGGTGGGACATTTGATATGTTCAGTAGTGCATGCAGGGGCCAGAGGGGGTGGGAGATTTGATATGTTCAGGCGTGCATGCAGAGGCCAGGGGGTGGGAGATTTGATGTGTTCAGTAGTGCATGCAGAAGCCAGAGGAGGTTGCCATGTCCCCAAGGCCGCATGCCCCGATGTCCCCAAGTGCACTGCATGTCCCCATGTCCCTGTCCCCACGTCCCCATGTCCACCCAGACCCTAAAAGGTGAAGGAGGTTGCCATGTCCCCAAGTGCACTGCATGTGCATGTCCTCATGTCCCTGTCCCCATGTCCCCATGTCCCCCCCTAAACCCAGACCTTCAAAGGTGAAGGAGGTCCCCAATAGCCTGGGTGCGCGAGTGAGCCCATCTGTTTCTGTGTGTGTTATGGTTAGTCTCTGTGATGGGCTTAGTCGTGAGTCCATTTAGGTCTGTTTTAGTGAAAGGTCGTTCATTTCCTGTGTGGAAAATGCCTGGGTGCGCAAGTGAGCCCATGTTCGGGTGCGCAAGTGAGCCCAGACCCTCATTTCACCATCATTTAGCAATCATTTAGCCATTATTTAGCCATTAATTGACCAGCTCATCAACCAGTACCAACCCAGGATCAACTCCATCATTGTGATTTACCGATGATTTAACCAGTTCATCAACCATTACGAGCCCATGATTAACCCCATCCTTGGATGTGACCCCGCCTTCCAGTTGCTGCGTCGCACACCGCCGCGCCCTCCGAAACCTGTTCCACCCGTGGGGCAGCCCAGCTGCGTCGGTGAGTCGCTGCACGGGGCGACGAAGGCAGGTGCATCTCTGAAATGCGACGATGGCGGCGGCTTTCGGCTTGGGAAGCCTCAAAAATGGATGGTTTATTGTGGTTTCTCTGGCTAGTCATGGTTTTTCATCAATGTTCATGGGTGATTTTTGCATCAAAATGATTTTTACAGCAAACTAATTGTACAAAGGATGATTTCAGGCTATTTCTATGTTGAGACACGCCCAACTGATCAGTAGATCAAGTCATCAATCATGATGGTGACTTCATAATCATTTAATACCTGAACATCAACCTGGATCAGCATCAATCTTCGCACGGCCGAGGTGATCATTTCGGCCACTTGGCGACTGGATGGGGTGGAAGTACACGTTTTAACCATTTTTAGCTGGTGGAAGTGCTTCCGATTTGTGGTGAGTTGAACCCACCGAATGGCACAACATTTTATAGCCTTGCCCTGGGGAGGGTACAAATCATGAGGGCAATAATACAGAGCTTACTAAGGATTTCACCCTTCCTTGATTTTGGGTTGTCGGCAAATGCAAGATGTTTTTTCAACCCTCACTAGATCACATGTCACGGGCCTAGCAAGCCCTTTGGCGGTTTGAGTGGTGGAGACGGTATGGGGCTTAGTAGGCCCCTCAAGCTGATGGATTAGTTGATGGCTAAATGATGTTTAAATGATGGTCAAATGATAGCTCAATGATGGTTAAGTACAACCAGTGCTCAATGATGGCTGTAATGGTCTCAAATTTTATCGTTCATACCAAGGAGTGTTGAAATGAACACTAAATCTCAGGATGGCCACGGTTCGGTTAGGTTCGGTTAGGTTCCTATGCGGGCTTGAAACCTCAATCTCGGTTCAGTTTTGTAATGTTATTCTATATAACGGTTCGGTTCGGTTTCGAGACCACCAAGTACCTCCAATTCTCAACCATCATGACCATTAATTGCTAGCATTCACTGTCAATTTCCACAAAGGGTTTCCACCCGCTTGATGTGCAACCACATTCGGCAGTATTTGTAAGACTTCTACCAGAGATTGTCTTTGAGTAGCAAGGCAAGATATACTAAATCAGCCGGTTCGGCCCGGTTCGGTTCATGTTCGGTTCGGTTCCCCGACGGTTAGGTTCCACTTTTTATCACCCAATTCGGTTCCAACGGTTCCTCCAACCGGTTCCCGGTTCGGTTTCGTGGGCACCCTGGTTCAGCCTCAAACCATGATGGTTCACCTCTGGCTTTCAATGATGATGTTCATCAGTGTTGGCGCTGATTCACCATCATGCAACCATTGGTACTGAAGCTGGTTGCACAGCTTATCATTTCTTACCCCGGTTTTTAATAATGGTCACCATTGGTTAGATGATAAGTTGCATAAGCAATTCCCCATAGGTGATATAGGTACATGAGCATTCGATAGCTGGAACATCATATTTCGGAGGAAAAGCGAGGTTCTACCATCGATCCTCCAGCTTGCCTGGAGGAATATGGGGTGAATAGAGCATGGTTCAGCCACCATAAACTGCATGGTTGCTAATGTTTGTCTTGCCGGCAAAAGATCCAACACTCAAAAGACACTGAGACACCCACTGTACTGAAGACTATCTATTTGAGAATGTCCAACGGCAATTTGATGCAAAGTGGGAATGGGGAATTTCAGCACCATAAAGCCGCATGAACAAACCCAATACGGACATGTATGCCTCCTATTTGCGCATGTAGATGCACATTTCTGTTCAATGTGTATAAATACATTTGAGGCAACACACATGTAACAACTCAAAGTGGTTTTCAGCATGCGCATGCAGAGGAGTATTTGCATGTTTGTTTTTCAGATTTGAAGGAAAACTAACCTTTCAATACCCTCCGGTGAACAAACATAGCCATGTCAATCAATCATTTTTGAGTGGAAATTTGGGAAACCAGCTATTAATGGTGGACAGTCCATTGCCATGTTAGATTACTGGGGTGTAAAAGTCGAAACCAAGGACGAGCCAGAAAAGCTGATTCTGCACCGCGAGCGGCTGGAGGCACACACACCCAGGTGGTCAGTGAACGGGTGCTCGAACTTGTTGATGATGCGCAAGTGAATTCGTTAGTAGCAATTTAAAATTTGCAAATGATGATTGATGTAGGCTAATCAGGTTAATGTTGACTTATTAGTCGTGATAGTGGTGTAGGCGATGATTGTAGCAATTTGCATTGTTGTTTTCTAGGGACCAGGGATTCGCAATGGGAGGGGTCAACGTCAACACACAGCCGGGGGCCAGTGAGTAGCTTTGGCTATCACCAAAAGCTTTGCCTTCCATGCGGGCCAGCCATGCCCGTGCCAAAGCGCCATGTAGATGATCTAGATCAGTCACTGATCATCAGCCATGCCGCAATGATCCAGACCAATTAACAGGTGGATTGATCAAACAGCTGGACATCCAGCAGGAAAGTTTTGACAGTAGATTGCAGGCTTTTTGTTGTTTCAATCCAAGCAGTTGAGCGTAAAATCTTCGATTTCTCACGAAGCTTGCCATGAAAATCTTCGCAGCTAGCCATGCAAGCGAAGACTGACATTTGGCAACCCAGCACTTGGGATTTCGCTCATTTTTTGCACCTAAGACTTGGCCCAAAAAATCCGCTGCCAGGCCCCCGATTCTGTGCTGGGCTTGCGCGTGGCACAGACCGTGCCTCGGCATGCTTCCTGGGCGTGGTGGTTTCTCAAGCCTAGGGGGCTCAAAAAATGGCTGGTTTATCACCATATAGATGGTTTCTATTGGATGCTTTGTGGGGTCCAATGTTTTCAGAAACCATCACATGAATAGTCATGAACATCTAGTTCGAATGCCATGAATATCATGACATATTATTACGCCCATGATTTCAGATTCGTGTTTTCATGTATATATATATATTTATGTTTGTATGTACAGCATGGAACACTGGAATATGTTGGAAGGGCTCGTCCGTTTCCGTTCACTCCGAGGTGCACGAGTACTGCAAGAATGTCATGGCGTACTCCGGCATCAGCATGCAAGAGGCTGCATCCAAGGCCGGGGGCGGCACTGGCCAGCCATCCAGCTGGGCCACGCAAGCTGACCTTGAGGTTGATTTCTCACGGTTATGAGTTATGACACTGACCACCATGATTTCTCAAGGTGATTTCTCAAGGTTGAGTGAAGGTGTTGGAAATGACACTGACCACCATGAGATGCTATTGTGCTTGCCTTTCTTTTGCGGCTGTGTTCGGGAGATGAACAGAGCAAACTATGCCAACCACTATCAACCCAAACATGAACTGTAAATTACATAATTGTAACCATCATGAGCACTTCCCCATACCCAGGTCCCAAACCATCAGTTTCCCACAGTTTGGCCAAGTCCATCCTGACTCATCAGCATTATCTTCCAGTGAGTCTTCCCATCATTGAGCATCCTTGGCTTGGCCATGGATGGCCATCATAATTTGTTTGACCATGGTTTGTCAGATGTCCTCAATGGATCCCGATGGCTCCAAGTTATTTCTCGCTGATCACAGTCCTTGATGAAAGGCAAATATTAGTGAGTGGGCAAACCCTTGCCCCTTCCACCCCGAAAAAAAGAAAAAAAACATAGTGGTTATAGCTACCCGGAGTCCGGACGTCAGTGGTTAATCCTCGATCACTAGATATGGATGCACTACAGTGATCTAACATGGCTGGCTGGAAACTCAACATATTTGATCGAAAAACCTGCTTGGAAACCATTCATAATTGCTGGATTACCCAGCCAGCCATAGTAGATCATCATTGGCAACCATCATCAACCATGACTTCACATCATCATCATCATCATCATCATCATCATCATCATCATCATCATCATCATCATCATCATCATCATCATCATAATCATCATCATCAACATCAACCATGACATAACCATCATCATCATCATCATAATCATCATCATCAACATCAACCATGACATAACCATCATCATCATCATCATAATCATCATCATCATCATCATCATCATCATCATCATCATCATCATCATCAACCATGACATAACCATCATCAACCATGACTTAACCATCATTGACCATGATTTTACCGTCATTCACCCTGACTTAACCATCATTAAGCACGACTTGACCATCATTGACCATGACTTAATCATCATTGACCATGACTTAACCATCATTGACCATGTTTTTACCGTCATTCACCCTGACTTAACCACCATTAACCATGACTTGACCATCATTGACCATGACTTAATCATCATTGACCATGACTTAACCATCATTGACCATGATTTTACCGTCATTGACCATGACTTTACCGTCATTAACCATGACTCAATCATCATTGACCATGACTGAACCATCATTGACCATGACTTAACCATCATTAATCATGACTTAACCATCATTAAGCATGACTTGACCATCATCAACATGTTTTTTTGAATCAGTGCGCCCTCCTTGTTCCTCCCGCCACCAAGCGTTGCAGGCGATTGAGATGCTGCACAACAGCTACCAGGGAACCGCATGGCAGGGAGACCTACGCGCGGTCTTCCGGGGCAAATGTGGTAACAGGGTGGTGAATGGGCAAGGTGGTGATCCATCAGTTAATTGATCCATCAGTTACAGGATTTAGCATCATTCACTGATGGATAATTGATGGTCAATTGATGCAAATGTGGTGGTAAATGGATCGTCAATTCCACTGATGGGCAAGGCTGATCCAAGTTTTGTTTGATGCTTAATGATGGTTATACCATTGGCAGTGCACAAAAAAGGGAGATTCGTCGTTAATTGGTGGCTAAATTTGCCAATTGCTGATTGATCGATTCACAGTCGTCCGTTCAATCATGGTAAGTAGCCGCTAATGATGGTTGATAAGTGGTGATGGGTCAAAACAATAAAACGAAAAAAAAGTCAAGAATGACGGCGACTGATGAAGATCAATAGCCATGTTGGATAAGGATGCTTTATGATGTGGAAAGCTGACCAGCATCATTTGTTTTATAGATCGCTGGCTATCATCAGACTACAAGCGCTACATTTCCCACAACTTCTTGGCTACCTCAACCAGCTACAAACTCAGAAGCCACACTTTGGTGATTTGACATGGCCATGGAGAATGACCAGTGTCAACAGGTAAGCAACGTACAAATGCAGATTATTCCGCCAGCTACCCTAGACCACCAGAGGATAGCACTGGGAGCACCAAAAAAACAACGCACAGCGCGTTTCTCCCAAGCGCAGCTCCAAGAGCTACAAGCGACAGCGACATCAAGCGACATCAAGCGACATCAAGCGACGTTAGCGAAGGAGGTTGGTTCTTATATGGACGGGTTGGTAACGTTGGAGGCCCATCATGAAGCATGGCCCAAGTTGTGTTCATGGCTAGTGGTTTGTGATGGTTGGTCGAAGGTGAAAGGATGGTTACAGCTAGAGGTTCGTTAGTGTTGCTATTGGTTGATGCTGGTTGGTATTTACTTAGTGCTTAATGATCGCTGAGAAAGGCAGATTGGGTTGTATATGTGGTGCTGCCACGAATTTTTAGCAATGTAGGCCATAAAAAGCTTGTCCATTGGTTGATGTGGGGGTTTCTCAAAATAGGGGTACCTTTAGATCATCCAATACAGTGCATGTGCTATACAAGAATTCCATTTTTTTTGCCCAGGGTCCCTCAGATTCTTAAATTCAATAGCGCTGGATTTTGCAACATCATGTGTTGAGGGTCCCTTAAATTCTTAGCAGATTCTTGTTTATGTAAACGGCGGTGACCATCATGAAAATCCATTGGCTCTGGGACCTGGGACGGCTTTTTGGGGCTAGTTAATTTTTGAAGGGTGGAAAATCAAAAAAAAACTTTTCGCGGCCTGAAAAGTTTTTTTTTGATTTTCTGGTGGTTGGGGGCTCAACTCCCCCCAGGTACCCTGAGGCCTGCCTGTGTTGTTTAAGCCTTATTTCATGCTCGAGGGCTTGCCAGGTGCAAAATCCACGGGTTCTGGGACCTGGGACGGCTTTTTGGGGCTAGTTAATTTTTGAAGGGTGGAAAATCAAAAAAAAACTTTTCGCGGCCTGAAAAGTTTTTTTTTGATTTTCTGGTGGTTGGGGGCTCAACTCCCCCCAGGTACCCTGAGGCCTGCCTGTGTTGTTTAAGCCTTATTTCATGCTCGAGGGCTTGCCAGGTGCAAAATCCACGGGTTCTGGGACCTGGGACGGCTTTTTGGGGCTAGTTAATTTTTGAAGGGTGGAAAATCAAAAAAAAACTTTTCGCGGCCTGAACTGGCCTGCTGTTAAGACAGTCAAATAGTCCAATGAAGGTTGGGCCAGCCATATACATCTCCCCGTCTGATGCACGCACCAAAGAAGCAAAGTGTTGATGTTATAGTTATAGTCATATTTTGCCAGTTATAACACTGATCGTTTATGAAACCTACCTCCCGAAAAAAAAAAAAAAAACAAACAAACAAAAACATATATATATATATACATATAGTAGAGATTGATAGTTCATGATAATGGCTAATTAATGAATGTTAATGCTGTTTAAAGTAATGGTCGATGAAAAAGGATCAAGCAAAATGGCGGCTATTAATGATTCCCACTCTATTTTGATAATAATAATGATCGTTTATGATGGTTGATGATGGGTGATAATTGTCAATAAAAACTGATGGTTGATGATGCACCAGGATGCTTAAAGATTAAGAGAATGATGGCTGCTGGTGCTTCATATGGCTAGTGTGATCGACGGACAATTCCTTTCTGATGGCCTTCGCAATATATGGTGAATGGTCAATGTAAATGCATCTCATCCATGTGGTGAGTCATGGGGTCTGGACGTCGCTGTTGATCGTCGTGCCTGACCTATAGTGAGGGATATACAGTACCCAACTTTACTTCGTAACCACTCCCTATTTCGCCTCCGCGTCTCTCGCTCATTATATTTCCCCCTGATGCCAAGATAATAATATGTGTCCCTTACAACTATTTTGCTTTCCCATACTCTTGGTAATAGTGTACCTTTGCCATTGGTGATACATGTGATACTATCGCATGAGGGATGGTTTCTCGCGTTAGTAATGGCATCTCGCCCTTAGTGGTGATACTCAGCAAATCAAAGTTGTAGTGTGCACCTGCGTGCGAATCGGGATGATCGGGCAACGGTGCGCTAATACATTTTCACAATCTTCAACATGAATATGTGCGTGGAGAGAATAGCAACCTGACCCAGTAAAGCTGGTTTAGTTAAGTACTGACTTCAGCATCACAACCACTGGGCTTGCTTGAAGCAGAAAGCGCAGTAGCATTCTCGGCATCCAAAAGGGGGGAAATAGCCACAGCTTTGGCTTTGGCTTTACTGATAGCCCCTAGTTTTGGTTCGGTGTTTTTTCTCTTTGTGGCTTTGGGCGCCGTGATGCTAAGCTGGGACCTGGAGCAAAACAAGTCTCAGCGTCAGCGTGACATTGCACATTATTCGGTGAGTTCACCAAATTCTACTCAAAGCCTGGGGTATGGTGATTCAGGTTTGTAGTTCCTTTCAAACTCAGCCAAGCCATTGGTCATTTTTGTTTTCGTGCTAGTGGCGTGTAAGATTTGGGCAATTTAAGTTTTGATAACAATTTTCTTTTGTTTTCTGGAGAGTCAAAGTGCAGTTAAGCAAATCACCCATATGGGCGCTTTGCTTAACCGCATATGGCCCCCATACCCTCCAATCATTGGGGCGTGGATTTTGGACTGTGTAGCCCCCATGTGTAATATTTTCGGTGTGCAGTTAAGATAGTCAGGGGGGGGTGCTGTGCAGTCGCTAGCGCTAGCGACTGCACAGGGGATGGGGGCAAACTGCCCCCTTCTGTTACAAGGTGATTTGCTTAACTGCACTTCGCTCAGTGCGGGAAGTGATTTTTTGAAAAATCAAATCCTACACAGTCGCTAGCACTAGCGACTGCACAGAAGATGGGAGCGACTTGCTTAACTGCACTATTTTTTCAAACAATCCCAATCATTCAGTCGCTAGCGCTAGCCACTGCACAGGAGATGGGGGCGCTTTGCTTAACTGCATTATGTTTGAGAAAAAATCAAAATCTTACACAGTCGCTAGCGCTAGCGACTGTACACGGGATGGGGGCGATATGCGTAACTGCACTTTGTTCAGTGTTGGACATATTTGTTTGAAATAATCAAAGTCCTACACAGTCGCTAGCGCTAGCGATTGCACAGGGTATCGAGGCAAACTGCCCCGATCTGGCACGAGGTGATTTCCTTAATTGTATTTTGCCTCAGTGCGGGAAGTGATTTTTTGAGAAAATCCCAATCCTACACGGTCGCTAGCGCTAGCGACTGCACAGGGGATAGTGGCAGTTACAAGTTTTTCTGCTTGAGTGCATTTGGCTCACTGTGGGAAATGTTTTTAGACCCCCAAATCCAACACAGTCGCTAGCGCTAGCGACTGCACAAGGGATGAGGGCGATTTGCTCAACTGCAGTACTTAGCAAAAAAAGGAAAAATGCAGAACAAACAAAAAAACTCAAAGCCAAATCCTACACAGTCACTAGCGCTAGCAAATTCCTGGAGTCGCTGGCATTCACAAGTGTCTTGCGCGCAACCATGATCAATGATCTGATGTGAGCAAAGCATTGCACAGCATGATGTGTGTGTGTGTACGTGTGTCATGCATGATGTCATACGTGATCATGTCTTTTGACTCAATCAGCCAACTAAAGCTAGCATACTGAGCAAATGCAAATCATACCAAGCGAGTTTAGAAACAACGGATGTACAATGGCCACAAACAGTACATGTGCTTGGGAGCTTTGGGGTCCAAAAAACATATTACCTCCGCTGTTGTGCATGTCGCGAGCCAAGCAGTTGCAACGCGTTTTGTTTCCAAGTTAGGCCCCTGGATGGTATAAATAGGAGCTTTGTTTGGAACCTGGATGTGTTCACTTTGAGCTTGATCAACCAGTATGAAGCAATCACTATTCTTGGCAATGTGGTGATTCAAAGGCTCCCCAGGTGGGTTTGGAATGGGTAGTTTGTTGTAAATTTGGGTTGACGCAGGCATGCCAAATAACATTGCATATATAACAAGTCCAAATAGACACAATTACATAGTTGTGTTGACACGTTCAGAAAAGTCAAAGCAAGCAAGGTCGTTAAATTAACAGTGTTTTTGGTAAATTAGCTTAATTCCCTTTTTGACTATCTTAACTGCACCCCAGTGAAAAGTTTTTTTTTTGATTTTCTGGTGGTTGGGGGCTCAACTCCCCCCAGGTACCCTGAGGCCTGCCTGTGTTGTTTAAGCCTTATTTCATGCTCGAGGGCTTGCCAGGTGCAAAATCCACGGGTTCTGGGACCTGGGACGGCTTTTTGGGGCTAGTTAATTTTTGAAGGGTGGAAAATCAAAAATAGACTTTTCGCGGCCTGAAAAGTTTTTTTTTGATTTTCTGGTGGTTGGGGGCTCAACTCCCCCCACGTACCGTGAGGCCTGCCTGTGTTGTTTAAGCCTTATTTCATGCTCGAGGGCTTGCCAGGTGCAAAATCCACGGGTTCTGGGACCAACTGCACCGCCAGTAAAAACTAGACCATTGTTTTTAAGAATTTAATCCCCGAAATGAGGGTCCCTCAAATTCTTAATTGAGCAGGGGGAAGATGCATACACACATATAAGGACGGAAACATATCGAGCCCCTCAAATTCTTGTACAATAGATTCTTTTACAGTATATGGACTGTATTAACCATTCATAGCAATAAACCAACCATTTTCTGGGTTCTCTATTTTGAGAAACCTCCATGTGCTTTTTTAACTCGCTTGAAACAACTGTCCAGCTGAAAGACAAACGTGACACCAGTGAGTTCCTGATTGATTGGATGCCAACTGGTTGCTGAACCAAACGCACAAACACAGGAGTAGAGATTCCAGAAAAAATTGAAAAATGATAAGATAGATATCCTAGATGATTGTTCCGATCGTTCGATTCGCCAGCCGCAACTTATCATTTGCCGATATTTGCCATCCTTTTGCAACCTGGGTTGTAACAACCATCAACACACTCCCAACAGCCAACAGCAAACACGAAAAAACGACATGGGGAGATAAGTCTTCACCCATCTCACGCATCATGAACGTCCAATGAACATCCCACATCCAACATCTCAGAGACTCCTTGGAGCCACCACACTGTGCCGTCCCAGGATTGCCAACTTGGTCACCCAATGGATCACCAGATTGCAGGCGCCCTGCTAGGGTCCTTTGTGGTGAGGAGTCAAGCTTCTACTCCAAGCAGATCTGAGATGATGACCTAATCAATTTAGAAAAAAAACACTAGGGGATAAGAGGGGCGATATAAACCTTAGATGATTTTAGATGATGATGAATTGCTTGATGGCCTTAGATTTGTTTGGATCATAACCGATCATATGCTTGATGCTTTTCCTACTTGATCCTATTTGTTTCTTTGACTTTTTCCGTTTTGTTTTGCCTTGCCCAAACGTATTTGATGTAAAAAAACCGGTCCAAGGGACATTTAGTTGAAACATGTTGTTCCTTGATGAACATGGGTTGCAACTATTCCAAGGCAAAAGGACATGTCAGTGGCTGATGGGGTGCCATTTCCAGCGTGTGTTTCCTTCGCATCCGCCAAAATCCGCAAACTGCGGATATTACATATATATATATATACACTGAGCCTCTGAAAATGGGCAGCTGTTAAGCACTACCCGGTGGATGGCCTGCAGTATGCAGAAATGTTGTATAGACCTATTGCGGTGCGACACGTCCACAGGTCGTGTTTCCACCACTCCGTTGGGATGACCCTCCCGAAACTTTGAACTGGGGAAGCCTCGGAGCTGGTGAAAGAAGCTCATCAATGTTGATACTGTTGAGCTTACATGTAAGCTCTTCATGAGCTGGTGATTAAGTTGTTTAAAGCATTTTAAAGCTCAATAGGTTGACAACTTTTGGTTCACAAGTTTTTTTAAGCAAGCCCGCGGCCAAATTCATTGACGGGTGATCACTCCAACGTGCCGCTAGGGGCAAGACAACGATCGCACATGGCGCCTTGGCCACTGGTTCAGGCTGCTCCACAAGACCGCGGAAGTTTGGTAAGGATGGTAAAAAGACCGCCATGATACTCCGTAATGATGTGAGGATGGTACCTTTTTCATTTTTTTTCTCTACCATTGCGATCTCAAACGGAAAGGTGCCAATGGCCTGTTTTGAGAACTTTGGCGAAGCACAGTCAGAAGTGTTTTCTGAGCCTCTGTGAGTCCTTTAGCCCCCTTTGCTTCAAAAAAGTGTTATATACCAACCCCCCAAGTCAATGCTACAAAATGGTTTGGGTATGGGTTTGGCAGCCATTCCCAGGAATG
>VSDK01009082.1:105740-107298 GCA_009767595.1 Symbiodinium kawagutii | reverse complement strand
ATTGTTCCTGCACAGGGTGGTAGCTGGCGGTACAGCACAGATTTGCTAGAAAATCATACCTGGACCCAAGATTTAGCAAAGGTCATCGCAAAACCTAAAAGCCTGAAATGTGTTCGACCAGCTTGACCCTACAAAACCAGCCCCTACAAAACCCTACATTTCAGGCTTTGTCGTAACTTCCATTTTGACCCTATAAAACCAGCCCCCCCCTCACCCCCTTTGCACCGAGTCTTCGCAACTGCATCGCCAAGCGCATGCTGACCCACTTCGACGCAGCCCGCGCGGACCGGTTGACCAACCGCAGTCAGCCCTGTCCTTCGGTGCCGTGGGTGGAAAGCTTCATCAAGGTGAAGGAGGGGCAGAGCTGGGACCCGGGTGGCCAAGTGCTATAGCCACCTCGTTGTTAACAGATGCATTTGCCAAAGCATTTGCGAATATAGTGAGGTCTTAATGGTTGTTAGTGGTAATTGAGAATGTGTCAATGATGATGGCTTTTAATGGCAAACAGGTTTTTTTTAATCAGGTGTTCATGGTGCACACCTACGGCTGGTTGCCTCAGGTGATCAATTGGGGATGGGCCAGGGGCATGGGGGTGGAAGATGGGTTGGGACCCAGCAGAAATCGCACGTCGCGAGGAGTGGAAGAACGTCATCTACGAGTTGTCCAACGAGAGCCGAGGAGAGCGCCCTGTGTCCACCCCGGTGTTGCCAGCAGCAGTGATTCTGTTTTACATGTGCTGGTTGGTGGTTTGATTGACGTTTTTAATGGGGGATGTTTTGGTTCATAGTAGGCTCCAAGAATAAGATAAAAGAACGTTCCGGGCCCTTGGTCGCGCGTGTGGCGCATATGGGATTGTATGTTTGCAATGTAATTTACAATACAAAATTGCCTTCCATTCATTCATTCCACGGATGGTTCTTTTTTGGACTCGTTTTTGTCTCAGAACTTCAGCCAGTCTTTGTCCTTTGAGACCGTGGCTCAGTCGTGACCGTGGTGGCTTGATCTCAACCTACATGGTGAGCACGAATGTGTTGGTGCTTGCTCACGTAGAATAAATAAGGTACAGGTGAATGTTCGCAGATGTACATGGACACCAACTGAGATGTAAGTACTAAAGGCCATCGTGCCATGAAAACACAGCACAAGACCATCTAGCGACGCTGCACATCCCCACCCAACACGCACACGTACAGGACCATCTAGCGACGCTGCACATCCCCACCCCATCCCACCCCACCCCAATCACCACGGTGACCATCGTGCCATGAAAACAAACACGCAACCACACGTAGAAGACAATCTGGCGACGCTGCACATCCCCACCCCACCCCACCCCAATCACCACGGTGACCATCGTGCCATGAAAACAGACACGCAAGACCACACGTAGAAGACATTCTGGCGACGCTGCACATTCCCACCCCACCCCACCCCAATCACCACGGTGACCATCGTGCCATGCACACCCCCGCCACACCAAGAAAACCCGACCTGAATGAGAAAAAACAACAAAAACACGCTGTGCCCATGGCACCTCCGCACACGTAAACGCGCGCGA
>VSDK01009082.1:35740-103240 GCA_009767595.1 Symbiodinium kawagutii | reverse complement strand
CATCAGACATCTTCCCTGCCAGATGGGGAACTTCGAAGAAGTCATGAAACTGAACTCCACGTCTGAGAGTTTCCAGCTGCTCCAACCTCAGCTACAATGCGCAGCTGGAACGAATGAAATGTGAAAAGTGGCTGCTTGCAGATTCCCAACGACCATCATTTTCGTAGTTTGTTACCAATACAAAGACAAGTGTACTTTAACTATCATTCATGAACCAGCTCGTTCGCCACTACTGGTTTACTAATCATTTAACAGCCATTAATGATTAGTAACCATCATTAAGTCCCCATATCTCTCTTTGTTCATCCTTCACCGTGGCAACCTTTGTGGCATGGCGTTGTCCCGGCGCTATGTCCGAGGTTCATCCGCAAGATGCGGGAACTGATCCTGCGCGTCTTGAAGGTTGCCGACGTGGATGAGACCCTTGTGAAGCGCGGAGCGGCGACACTGGGGGTTGGAACCAACAGGGAAGCAACAGGAATGGTTCGTTCTATTGATGATTGTATCTATGATGATGCAAACTGCGGTATATTCAGGCAAAACCTGATGGTTTGTATCTATAGGATGGTTCCAAAGCGGACTGGTTAGTTGATGGCTAAATCTCAATGATTCTTAAGGCAAGTGGTAATGAATGATAGCTGATGATAGCTGTCAACATCAGGGCGCGACAATCGTACGCTTTGCATCTGGGTACCACATTTGCCCCACGGGTTGGTGAACATCCCAGGTCGCGTAGGATTCTGGTCAGGAGACATGGCCGTCCCAGGGATCCCAAGGAACCAGTTGCAAGTCAGCGGAGGGTTCCTGGAACTCCAGGATTGGCTTGGAATTGGGACTTCCACCTTGATGATCACTAGCTGCAAACTATCCGGATCTAAGTAATTATACGCAATATGGGGCTGACTAATGATTGAATTAGGATGGTTATATAGAATGACTATGTTTTTTTTGATAAGTTCTAGCTACAGAATGACTATGGTTTTTATTCTAGTTATGATTAATATGGTTGACTAGTGGTTGATGGACTGTGGACTGGAGGGCAAGCTGTTAGAAGCACTGGGAAAGAAAAGATTACTGGTTGGTCACAAGCTCGGGATTCTGATCGGTAAGAGAAATAGTTCATGGCTGCAGGGTCAACAAATGTCAATACCAATCATCCAAAGAAAGCAGATGGAGCACTTGGGATACAACATTTATTGCTGTAAATCGATCGTATGTGGGTCAGAACATGTCAGAACCAACCATACAAAGAAAGGGGTAGGTGAACATCCCCCCCAAAAAATATATTTTTTCCGGTTAATTTCGGAACAGCCAGTCCCAGCAGGGTTTTGACCCGCAGTGGGTATATCCCTAAATGGAATTGGATCTCCGAATGAATAGCTTTTGCAAGGGGAGTAAGGCCGGTGTACCAACCATCATTGATACTGATACGGCCCCTAGGTGTTCCCGCAGTACCTAAGGTAGAGATCCCTGCTCAACAGCACGGCGGACTACTAACCAGAGCTCAGTTGGTACATCCAATGTCCCCAAACACCCAGAAAAGAAACCTTTCTTCAGACATTGGGTGACACTCTGCAAAATCCTGGCCTTAGATTGTGACACGTTGGATGGTACGACTCGAAGATACATGAAATTTGTGGGAGGCAGCTAAAATCCCAAGTTATTTGGGGGGGGTTGAGGTCTTATGATACTAAGTTAGCCCAGCCCAGTGCAAGTCGTGAGGTCTCCCAGAGCCCACGTCGCCATGAACCGTCAGGGATGACTTGGACGCCTTCTGTGATGCGGCCTGCCACAAGCAGTACACCTACATGCGCAGGGCCTAGCTGGACAGTGCCATTCTCGTTTTGTGTGGCTTCGATCTCGGGGTCACCAGGAGACAACAAGAACTGATGAATGGTATCATTCAGTCTCAAGATGTTTAATTAGTCCTTATGAAGATAGTTCTTCAGGTCTGCCCATTGACCACTCACAACATTAATACTTCAAGCACCTTCAAGGATTAAGCATTATTAACTGCCATAAATCTTTACTATCAACTAAGCCATTAGTTTGTAGCTTAATGCAACTGATATGATAACCTAATTTCCTAATATGATTTTCACTATCAACTAAACCATCAATTAGTTGCATTATCAACCAATATTAGTAGCTCATCAGTTCGACACTTCGCGACGAACGGTGCGGTGCTTTCGCTGCGTGCTCAGATACTCGCAGGGCATTCTTCGCGAGCTGATCAGCAGCTTGGCTGAGCGGTGGCACATCCCGGCCGTTGGTACAGCTTGTATCAGGGGTACATTTTGGGACCAATGATATGGATAGAATGGTATCCTCTCCTTTACTAATGGCCCAGTTTAGGGGGACATTTGGGACCAATGTTTGGGTTTATTGATATTTTGGGCCATTAGTATAGGATAGAATGCGTACCACAACCACCAGTTGATTAATGCTTAACATTGGTTTTAGACGGTTTTAGTGGTTAGCAACAATAATGGTATTTTTTAGAACCCGGGTCAGTAACCACAGACGGTCTAACACAAATGCCAATAACTATGTGGGTTATTTGCCTGCGAGTGTTTGTTGTTATACCGTTAATGTACTAGATGTTAAGGACAATAGTTGGCGATATACCTGATTGACACTAGTTTTGACTTGTTTTATGAACTGACGGACAAAGTAGCAATGGCTGCCAGATTAGAAACAATAGTTACCACCAAAAGCGATCGACAGTGGAAGTTCACAATATGTTGACACAAATGTCTACTCGCAATGGTTGAGAAGAGAGAAAGGTTTTGATAGAGGTGTCTAGGGATTACCAGCCATAGTCCCGTAGATATTACCAACAGCTAATGACGACAACGGTGACAACGGTTTTCAACAATCTTTTTCAAGAAAGGTTGCTAAGTAACCCTTGTTGGTAGGTTGTGATTTCGATTGGTTGTGCAATGGTGGTGGACAACGCTAAAGTCTTGATCACTTGAAAAGAATGATGGAACATCCAAATCCAACAAGCGCCAACTTTTTGGTGAACGTGCGACAATGTTTGTTTTTGTTTTTACCAAATACGGGTGGTTTGTCTCTGTAGATCTGTCATTTTAAGCGGGTCATACTGATACGACTTCCGGGGTCCGTGGAAGTTGTTTTGACCTTTGCATGGTAATCTTGATTGGGATGGTGTGGTGTGAGCCCACAATTTGAGCCATGAGTCCCATTTTCCATGTCAGAAAGCCGGACTGGAACCAACCAATCAGCTAGATGCTGCATGTACATCGTGTACGTGATTGTTGATGACTGTTGGTTCCCACCCTCTTGTTGGCCTTTTGTTATTGCTTTTCATCCACCCATTCATCCGCTCACTAACAATTGCTAGCTGCTGAACTCTGACCTCACAAACCTAGTACTAGGTTTCATCATCCGCCACCCCACCCAACCACCACTGCAGCTGATGACCCAGCAACATCGGTCGCTGGTCATTGTCAGCCGCTGCAGCTGCCAGGCTCCTGCACAGGCAAACCTGTCATGCGGCCCTTGCAATACCTGAGCGAGGCCAGGGAATGGCAACGACGATGCGATGGCTCCCCTTCTTTCACCCTTGGATTCCAAGAACCGAAGGGTTTTTGTTTGAAGGGTTTTTATTGTAACTGCCATTGTTTGATCAAGGGGTTGAAGCTATCAATCTCAAGGCATGGCTATGGTCAATCTAATGGACTTGTTGATGGTAGGGGGGAACAACCAGCAAGAACAGGGGGGATACCGACTGTTTGGCTTTTGGCGGCTAGTGATGGTCTTGCTGCTGGTTGGGAGGGAGCCATTTGGAGCCAGGTGTATCCAGTGCTATCCCTTTAAAGGGGGAATGGTTTGGAGCTGCCAGGAGTGTTCCAACGACTCGGTCTCACATGAATGGCGATTCTCCAGATTGGCACATGCATGATTATTGGATGGGCAACTCATCGTCGATTGTGGCAAATCATAATTACTGCAATTCATGCTTACCATCACTTCAATTGTGATTATTAAGAACTGTGGACAATAGTAGCAACAACGGCCAGTGATGGTGCTGTAGAACGGTTGGCCATGCAAATCACTTGATGATGTTTACACAGTGATGTGCAGTAATGATGACACTCGTAATACTTAGGAAGCAGCAAGGACAGCAAAATCACTTACAACCCTTGTTGGGCCAGCATGTGTGCTGGATGGCGCCCCGTGTTTCGTTCAGGCTGGGCGTGATATTTGGTTTCTTGGGATCACGTTTGTTGGTAACTGTCATTGATGATTAGATGTATTTCGATTTTGAAATGGATTCACTAATTGTTCACACTGGTTTCTGCTTGATAGTATAACGAATAATGATTGGCAACACGAACGCTCGGGAAGATACCAAATTGCACAGGCATCGGCAACCAGCCAGACATCCCTAGGCGAACATCCCAACAGTTCGACTGTTCTCTTCATTTTGGCAATGTTTATTGGAGTGCCAGGGTACCCACAGCCGGGTATAGCTTCCGGCCAGCAAAAAAACTACGGGAAACCAACAGTCACATGTTCCCAAAGAGTTCAGCCTAGGTTGGTGAATAGCTGGTTATCATTTTTGGTTGATGTTATAGCCAGCTATTCACTTGGTTATGAATGGCTTCATTTGGTGCTGATGCTTAGCCTCGAAACGTGCCTGGCGGGGCCCAGGGCTTGGAAGTTTGCAAAGCCCTGCCAGGCGCTCACAGACCACAACACGCGTGGCGGTGTGGCGGTGCGCCCACGGGTTCGGGATCACAACAGTGATGTAGCTGGAGCCCAGATGGTAGCGATTGATTGGTGAATGGTTGGTGAATGGTTGGTGAATGGTTGGTGAATGGTTCGTGAATGGTTGGTGAATGGTTGGTGGCTGGTTGGTGAATGGTTGGTGAATGGTTCGTGAATGGTTGGTGGCTGGTTGGTCACTGATTGGTGGCTGGTTGGTGACTGGTTGGGGACTGGTTGGTGGCTGGTTGGTGACTGGTGAGTGGCTGGTTGGAAATTAGTTGGTGAATGGTTGGTGGCTGGTTGGCGACTGGTTGATGACTGGTTGGTGAATGGTTGGTGAATGGTTGGTGGCTGGTTGGTGAATGGTTGGTGACTGGTTGGGGACTGGTTGGTGGCTGGTTGGTGACTGGTGAGTGGCTGGTTGGAAATTAGTTGGTGAATGGTTGGTGGCTGGTTGGTGACTGGTTGGTGGCTGGTTGGAAATTAGGTGGTGAATGGTTGGTGCATGGTTGGTGAATTGGTGGTGGCTGGTTGGTGAATTGGTAATTGGTGGTGGCTGGTTGGTGAAGTTGGTGAATGGTTGGTGACTGGTTGGTGAATGGTTGTTGACTGGTTGGTGAACGGTGAGTACATGGTTGGTGAATGTTTGGCGATTGGTTGGCGGATGCATGGGGGTTGCTTGGGGGCTGGCTGGTGACTGGTTGCTAACTGCTTGTGGTGAGTGATAAAATGGTTGGTGGCTGGTTGGTGAAAGGTTGGTGAATGGTTGGTGACTGGTTCGTGAGTGGTTGGTGAATGGTTGTTGGCTGGTTGGTGAATGGTTGGTGAACGGTTGGTAACTGGTTGCTGAATGGTTGGCGAATGGTTGGCGAATGCATGGTGGATGGTTGGTGACTGGCTGGTGACTCGTTGGTAACTGCTTGGTGAATGGTTGGTGACTGTTAAAATGGTTGGTGAATGGTTGCGATTGGTTGGTAAATGGTTGGTGCCTGGTTGGTGAATGGTTGGTGGCTGGTTGGTGAATGGTTGGTGCCTGGTTGGTGCCTGGTTGGTGAATGGTTGGTGGCTGGTTGGTGAATGGCTGATTGAGGATGGTTTGATAGTAGTGTAGTTGTGTTTTTTTTACCGGTTGAGCTAGCTGTGCATTTTGGTTAGGGTGAATCAGGCAAGAGCCACCGTCAAGCTACAAATCACCTTTGCACAACTAACCAACCATACATGGTGGAGTTTCCATTTCCAGGTCAGTTTACCAGAATGCAATAGTCGTGAGTGATAGTGAACAAGGGTTGGCAACAAAGCATTGATTTTTGGGCAGCGATTGATCATCCTAAAGCGATGAAACGAGGCCATATAACCCTTGGTGTGTTTTGGTTGGTTTGTTGAAGCCTTATTATTCATGTGATGAGATACCCAAAAACTAAATATCAATAAATCAGTTTTCATTGAATTTCAAAGGACGCCATAATCCATCATTTTGCCATCATGAGCCGATAGTGAGCACCATCAACCAGCCATGGCCCCCATGAGCCACCAGTAGAGCCCCATGTTGCTTCACCACCACCACCACCACCACCAGCACCATTGGCCAGGGGGTTCGGGTGGAACTGCGGCTGAGCCCTGTGGGGACGCCAGATGTGTTCAGGAAGCTTATGGGAATGGTTGGTTGGTAGATTTTGGTAGGTTTTTGTTTCTTCCAACAGCAATACCTTGCTATGGGGTCTTCAGCCCAGATTTGCTCTGGTGTGATCCGCTGCAGCTTCAACACCAGGTTCGGGACAAGGTTGCGGAGGGTTCTGGTCCACATATGTGACGAAATTCCGGAGGGTTCTGGTGCAGATGCCTGGTGAAGTTCCTGAAGGTTCCGATGAAGGGTTCAAGTGCTACTGAGGTGCCGGACATTTCCGGTGCAGATATGCGGTAAGGTTCCAGACGGTTTCGGTGCAAATAGCCGATAAGGTTCCGAAAGGTTTCGGTGCAGATGGCCGATAAGGTTCCGAAAGGTTTCGGTGCAGATGGCCGATGAGGTTCCGGCGCGCAAATCTGGTGAGGTTCCAAAAAAGGTTCCTTTGCAGATGCTTGGTCAGGTTCTGGAGGGTTCCAGTGAAGGGTCCCCGTGAAGGGTAAAATTGGAGCATTCCGGTGAAAGGTTCCCGTAAAGGGTTCCGGCGCAGATTGGGTACATTTCCGGAGCGTTCTGGAGGGTTCCGGTGCAGATAGCTGATCAAATGCCGGAGGGTCCCTCCTGTGCAGATATTTTTTTGATTTTGGGAAGGTTCGAGGTCAGACACCCGGCGAGGTTCGGAGGGTTCCGTTGCAGAGACTTTGTGACTTTCGGAGGGTTTTAATGCAGATGCTTTGTGAAGTTCCAATGGGTTCCAAGTTTTTCCCGACAGCGAAACATTGTTTGCTATGGGATCTTCAGCCATCTTCAGCCCAGATTGGCTCTGGTGCGATCCAGTGCAGCTTCCAGACTGGGTTGCCGATGGCTGCCGCGTGTTCGCAGCATCCACCTCGGATTTTGCATGGTGCCAGTGGAGATCCACGTCAGGTTCTTGAAGGTTCCGGTGCAGCATCTAGATTGGGCTCCATGAAACAGATTTTTCAGTTGGATGGGAATGAGAGGTGCTAGCTGCAAGAGGGGTCGCAGATGGGCCATGTGCAATGTTGAGACACGGGCAATGTGGAAGACCTTTTCTTTCCGAAGAAATTCCACTGACCGCCAAAAAAAATGTATATAATTTTGGCAGGTCAAGTCAACCATCACTAAATCGGAAAGGAAGCACATGGGTTGCACTTGAGTTAATTGTTGTTGTTAGCTAGTGATGCTTGGTGATAAGCAAAAATGATGGTTGATGATGATTGATGATGATTGATGATGATTGATGATGATTGATGATGCTTGATGATGCTTCATGAGGCTCCATGACGCTTGATGATGGCTAAACAATGGTAATTCACAATGATTGATAGGCACGGATCATGAATGACAACGGTTGACAGTGGTTGATAATTGACAATGATTGCGGGTGATGGTGACTGAAAAGAGGGGTTACCCTCGGGCCCTCGGGTAGTTGAAGCAGGCTTTGGACCCCAGGTTTAAGTTTGCAGGATTTTTCTACATGCATTTACCGTTTTGATACTTGCACTTTTCAAATTGCCACCTTGAGCTGTCAGGGAGCAGCCGTAGTGGTTGAGAATGGAGTGGTTAATCATGGTTGACATTACTTACTCCTACTCCTATTTCATGATAGTGGTGAACAACGGTGGTTGATAAAAGGTGAATTAATAATGATGAGTTGCCCTCCTGGTTCGCAGCTCTCTTACATCCCTTGAAACATGCATTACTTTCAGGAGGTTCGCCATTTATCCAGTGCATCGAGAAAGAGTTACCTTGGATAGTAGATGCTGCTGGTGGTTCATACCCCTTCGGCCCCTGAATGGAAGCATGCGCTGGGACCCCGACACACTGTAGGTTTCGAAAAGTGTACGGGTTTAACCATACTTGTAGTATCAGTATGAATATTTTGTAGGCCTTTATGTTCTAGCTTGCATTTTCAGCATGCATGTTTTTTGCAGTTTGCAAATTCATGTGTCAATAGCATATGTCATACTAAGAACTTGTATCCACAGGTTGCTGGTCTGAGAGGTGTCGCATGCATTTGCATGCATGTTTTCCAAGCTTTCAGGTCGGCCAGAGCCCGGAGCTGTCTGAGCAGCTGCACTCGATGTTGAAGCCTTATTTGGGTGGCAGGGGAGGTGAGCCCCGCTGACCAATGTCGTTCCGGGTCACATGCCCCAACTGGTCACTGATGGCGTGGTCCATGGCTACGCGAGATGGCTAATTAATTGCACAAGTTGAAACTGTGAATCGTAGCAAGGCCAGAAAGGTGAGTAACTGCAGCGACTATTTTCCCAAGCACTAAGCCCCTCAGGGATGTCTGCATTCTGTCTACCCTTCCTCGTGCCGAAAGCATCGATCATTCGATATGGTGTGTCAATCTGTACAATCAATTTCACACCGCCAACACTTTGTGTTGACTAAACCATATCGAATAGAAAGTGGATGAGGAATTCTTCCTGACACTGTTTTTCGTGTCCGGAATGGGTAAGTGACCAATATCCGCTGTTACAAACCTTTCTCAAGAAATCACCCTTCATACTCTTAGTTAAGGGGTCAGTGACCATATTCCCTCCTTCGACCCACCTGGTGTGTCCTCCTGTCTTCTTCATGTCGTCTTTCAAGATCGCAACATCGATTGCGGTTCTTTTGTCTTCAATTTGTGAGTATGTGCAAACGAGTTTGCTCAAACAATCAAAAAGAGAACGAGAATCGGTAACCGCAACGAAGGGAATCTCGGAGATGGCTTGCTCCCACTGTTGGTTGGTCATGTTGTGTCCAAGGGCCTCGAGTAGCATGAAACGGTGCCAATGAACTTGTCCAACTCCCAGAATCATGGCTTGACTTTCAGCTGACAAAGTATTTACGGTCTTCCTCTTTAACTTGGTGGATTTCCATGTAGTAACTGTCACCATTTGAGGGTTTCGCTCACTCTCTAACTTCTTGTCATAGTAGAGAACGATATATCCTCCTTGACTGCTACCATGTAACATTCGAAGAAAGGTTTCGTTGATGAGCTCGTTAGTTGCAACCTTCTTTGTAAATGTTGTTGTACCGGTCCATGGTTGGTTTCCCCAAGTTCGCAAGGAATCGTTCTTGTTCCATGAGTCTTCCATGATATCTCCAGTGTTGCTGTTGGTAACCCTCCGAGTGTCGATCTGATGTAGGTCAGGTCCTGGTACTGCTCCTGGGTGAAATAGGGTCCGGCGTTCCTGAGCGTGGTGGCGGATCCACTGGGTACTGGTTTCTTCCCAATGGTCTTTGGATCCTCCTTCAAGATCTTGTTTATCTCTTGCATTGCCCCAAGCTGCATCAGTAGCTACTCCTACCCGAAGATTTTGTGGGTTGATCGGCATGATCTTCAATCCACTGTTGATGTACTTCTTGGCGTCATTCGCTATCTGATTGCAATCCAATAGATCTTTTACCCGAGGTCTAGGAAGTGTTTGTTGAAGAAGTGAAACTCTTCCGGCGAGGTCAGGTCTCGTTTCTTTGGATATCCAAGCAAGGGCTCCTAGGCTAGCTCGAAGTTGTGTCACTTCTGATTCGGTACAGAAAGAAAATCTCTGTTTCTTTCTGGCTCTTGTAACTTCGATCTGAAAAATGTTCTCTTGGACATAGTGTTGTTGATCAACATCAATGCTATAGTCTGGGTTCTGCTTCAGGTTCTTTCCACAAAAGCGGCCACTTCCAAAAATGAACTTTCCCATCTTGTATTTCTGTCGAAGTGTTTCCATGGCCTTGAGATGTTCTTCGCTACCTCCATGTATAATATCATCCGTTGCTATAGCTATGATACCATGTAGTTTCTTCCCTGTCTTGAGCTTTGCATCGGGCTTGAACAAGTAGTAGATACATGGATCTCCTAGCGACCTCTCGTAACCCAAAGTTTTCGTCAGAACTTCATCGATGTGTCGATACCATGCCAATGGACCGTCTGTGAGTCCGTAACATGTTTTCAAAAGCCGAAGTAGCTGCCCAGGTTGCATGCCGGGGATGCCTTCTCGAGGTTGTTCTGCATGAATCGTCCGTTGAATCCTGTCACCTGAGTGAAAGGCTTGAGTGAAATCTAGAGATCCCAGCTTCCAGCAGTGACTCGAGATAAGCTGTAGTGTGAACATAGCTCCCTCTCTGGTAACCTGTGGTGTAGTTGATTCTAGCCATTCTGCTCCTTGTTCACTATAGCCTTTCATCACGTGTCTTGCCTTGGCTTTACATGCTTCTCCTGGTATTCCATCCAAAAGTATCCCTTCTTCTTTTGCCTGTTCGATTTCATGTTCTTCAAGAGGTTTGGCAGTAAGAACGAATCGTGACTCCATGATACTATTGGGATCTTCTCTTCGAATTTTTGCAGATTCTTCCATAGTTAACTTCTCATATGCGCCCACAGTAAGGTTGTTGTTCACCTCCTTCTGCATTGCCTTATGGAATCTTTGTTTGTTCACAATGTTCATCTCTGCCAATCTGACCTCCTTCTTTTGCCTCATCTTGGAAAGTGCCTCCATCTTTGCATAGAAAATCTCTAACCATTCTGTTCTTGATCTCTTGCTTGGTGGTTCTTCGAATTCTTCTTCATCGATTTCTTCTTGATGATCTCGTTTCTCTCCATGAGGAAGTTCATCGGGTGAATCGAAGATTATGTCATTGTCTTCATTTTCAGGCATGGATGGTGATCTAAGTTCCGGAGGCAGTTCTGGTTCGGGTATCTCTTGCGGTGCCTTTGTTCGGTATCTCTTTGTGGGTATTGGATAGCTCTTCCTGGGGAATTCGCTCGGTTCTTCACCGAGTTCCGTTGGTTCATAGTCCGAAAGGTCTCCACCTTGTTCTTCCGGAGGAGGAAGTGGTTCGGTGCTGAGATCAATGTAACCCTTGGTGGGCAACTTGTCGAATTCATCTTTTGTCTTGACCAGGTCATCTATCCATCCAGTCAATGTGATTGCTTCTTCATCACTACTTTTTCTGATTCTTTCTGGGGAAGCCTTCACTAAGGTTCCCTGGTATGCAATCCACACTGTTGATGGTAAGTCTGTCATGATTACCTTTCCTGGTCCGTGCCACCATTCAGGACTGGTCTTTCTAGCTTTGTCCTTTCCTTTTCTCCAGAAGTACACTGATTCTCCTACCTGGTATTCTTCCAACGGTCTTGGTCCTGATGAAATGGCACGTCTGAGAGCTTCGCTGCAGTCTGTCTCGAAGAACGCGAATGCTGCAGCTTTCCTCATCTGCATTGCTCTTTCGATACCTAAGTCACCGATCGTGGCTTTTCGATTGTGCGCCTCATTGTTGGCGTCGTCTGACATGAGTCCTCCTGGAATTTTTGTGGCGTATCCCAGTACTCGTTGAACAGGTGAAAAACCGCTCTGTGGCGTATCCCAGTACTCGTTGAACAGGTGAAAACCCGCTCTTCAACATCAGTCTATTCTTCATCATTGCTGTGGTATCCACTAATTCTTCCCAGTCTTCTTGTGTTTCGCATGTGTAGTGGTCCATGGCTTTCAAAAGCATCTGTTTGAAGGATTTCCCTGCTCGCTCTGTGATGGATCTTTGCTGCGGTGTCTCTATGGCAGCAACGTCCACATAGGTTCCATCGGACTCTGCTCGCATAGCGAAGTTGCCGACAAACTCCTTACCTTGATCAAGAGTAAGGGTTTTTGGTGCTCCTAGGAACCGAAGCCAATGTCGATATGCTCTACGTAGTTCGTCAGGTGACTTTGACTCCACTGGTATGATCATCTGAAATTTGGTTCCCCAATCTATCAGGTTGAGTGCCGGTCTTGATCTCTGTGAAGTAGTGGGGAGATAGACCACATCAGCTCCTACAACTTCGTTCACACCGAGTTCTCGGGGTGGTGCTGCTCTTCTGGAAGGTTTGACTTGCTTGCTTCGTTCACATATGCTACATCGAAGGTTTTGCGCAGCCTCGATGACCTCTTTCTTTGCCTTTGAAAATCGAAGAATCCTCAGAAACCTCTCCTTGTTTGGATGTCCTAGTCCTTCGTGTGCTCTCTTGACTAACTGCTGCAAAGTGAACCGAGACGACAGTGGTAGTTCTCGGCTTCCGCCTTCAGAATCCGGAGCGCCTAGTAGTCCTTGTCCAGAAAGATCTCCTTCAGGTAGTTCTTGATCGGGCCGTAGGTCTTGTCCAGCTGGTACATGTCGATCACCATCGAGGGCTTCACCTGGCGGAGACGGGCTCGGGTATTCGTCGTCTTCTTCATCCTCGTCCTCATTGGCCATGATCTCTTTTTCTTCTATGGGATGGTTCCAACACTGTTGTATTCGCCTGTCTCTGTCTTGATTTTCCTGTAACATATCTTCCAGGTGAAATAATTCTGCATGTTGATGAATGATCTTCGAGTATGTCTTGAGAATTCCTTCGATAAGTTCTTGTGGATATTCTTGGGCTCTTCGGGATCTGCTTCCTCCAATAATATGTTCATGTACGTGTCCCCCTTCACATCTCTTGCTCAAGAATTCTGCCAGTTCTCTGTCGTTGACTACGAATCCGGTTGGTTTCTTTTGTGGTCCATGTTCTCCATGAAGGCCGTACCTGCACTGGTCGGCGCATTGGAGGTGGACTTGGTCTCGTTGAAGAAGTCGTTTCATCTGAGGGTCCTTCCACGAGGTGGCAGTCCATGGATGTTCAAAGATAAATCGCAGTCCCAACTCTAAGCACAACTCGCAGATATCGATGGCAAAATGGAGGAGGATGGTTGCTTCCCTTTTGTTTCGTATGTACTTCTTCATGGTTTCTTCACATCCTTCTCGTCGATGTTTGTTCAAGTTTTGGAGAGCTGAGTACATCTTGCATGGTGGTGCTATGAGTACTAGTCCAGGTCGTACATGTCTAAGGTACTCTCTTACTTCTTCTCTCTTATTGTGATCAAGTAGATTGTGTCCAAGTTCGATGTCAAAAGCCATTCCTTCAATCAGGTTGTACTTCTTAGCTACCTTGCCAAAACATCCTGGATTGAAAACTTCAGCTACTGTTCGAAGTTGACTATAGCTCAAGTTGAAGATCTCCGCAAGTTGGTGACCCCTTTTTGTTCCTTTGGGGTTGGCTCTGACTTCGTCCATGATTTCGGCATTCATCTTGCTAACTGCAAGGGACGCCTCGTCACCGTCAGCACCATGATTGCAAAACATCAAATGGATTTGGTTCCAAAAACCGGTAGCTTTCTTCAAGCTATGTTTGATCCTCCTTGCCAGTTTATCAGGCAAAGGATTCCTGGAGACGTGTTCACTCAGGACTTCTTGTTCATGTTCTTCCAACGGAGGTAATCCTGGAACTGAGTGAAATCCTCCTGGTCCTTTGAACTGCTGCTGGCAACACTGGCCTGGTTCTTCTTGGATTCCTTCTTCAGGATCTTGCCGCAGCTGCGGCATGTCTCCATGTTGATGTGAGCATTGGTTCCTGCTTTGGTGATCTTGTCGTGAGGACACTTCTCGTAGATCAGGTGTTGCAAGATTTCCGCATCGTTCCATCCCTTTTGGCCTGGCTGGCTCTTGTACTTCCATGCAGTCACGTCCTGAAACGGCTGGGCTGCTGTCCATTGGAAGTACTGGCAATTCTGTTCCTCGCAGTTGAAGAACAGCCGGTCGGGATTCTTGTCTGCCTTGCTCAGGTGAAGTCGGGCAAGCTGATGGCAGTAACACTTGGGGACTGGTCCAAACATCACTTCTATTCCTGTCACATCTCCCACTCTGTCTGTCTTCACCTTGGGTTTCTCTCCTCGGGGATCCGGAACTGGAATTTCGAGGTTGGAAGGTGCTCTCGAGGTGAAGCTCGTCATGGACACTGTCTCCCATTCCGTCGTGTCTGGGGAGTCCAGGGTTTCCTTGAAGTCTGACTCGATGGCATTCTTCTGAAGCTTCAACTCGATGATGCGCTTCAGTTTCTCCAACTCGTCCTTGTCCATCTGGTCGACAAGATTCACCACGACATTCTTGGAGTGGTTGGGGTGTTTCATGAAGTGCTCCAACAACAGGTTGATCGGAATCAGCAGGCGGATCAACTTGTGCACAAGACGGCCCCACTCGGTTCCGAAGTCCTTGAACTCCGTCTGTTGGTTGCGAGGGCGCTTGTGAGTTTTCTCCATGGTCTCCGGAACTAGGATACACACAAGGGTCGAGAGTCGAATTGGTTTGAACCTCAAAGACCTCAAATTCTTGTCCCCTTACATGTGAAAACTTCTCCTGCTGTTGACTAAGTCGTTGTATCATGTTCTTGGTATACTTCACTAATGGAATCCGGAGTGCCCCACTCGGTCCTATGTGGCATGGGATCTGGAAGTCGACCTTGTTCAGTCGAAGTTGCAGTCCTTGGTCTGAGTCCATGATCAGCACTGCTCCACAATGTCGCAAGAAAGGCAATGAGAGGAGGAACGGTGCCTTACTCGAAGGATCATGTTCATGAGTACCTTGAAAAACAGCTGGTTTGAGAAAACATCCTCGTGGACCTAGGGCACATGGAATGATTGCCACATGTGAGGTTGTCGAGGTGTCGTGAACACTGCGAAAACGATTGATCTCTGGCTTCAAGAAGATTCTGAGTGGTGTAGGAATGTGCTCGTGCAAACTCTCCAAGGTGGTGTTGCCAATGGCTAAACGTTGGCAACCGGTGTCGATGGTCGCACAAGCCGAGTCGGGAATATGGTCATGATTAGGGGTTCCACTACTCAAACAATTCTCAAAGAAAAACAACTCATACACATCACACAAATCGGAACAGCGGACATTGTACTGTGCACGGGATTCATCGTTGAAATCGTCAAAAGCATCATGTCCCTTGTCAGACATGGAAAACGGTTGGCCCTGTCTCAGAAGCAAGTCAGAAGACGATGCACTCATCCTATCATCTCGTCCGGTCACATCCTCCATGTAGCCACAAAATGCGGCTTCAGAAGTCTCATACATGAAGTCCCTCTCCACGTAGTGAAGTTCTTTGGAGTTCTGTCCCATCTCAGCATTTGGACACTCCTTGTGCCAGTGTCCAACCTGTCGACACTTAGCACACCGAGTGCGCTTTTTGAGCTCTGAGATGGTCATCCGGTATTCGGTGTTTGGCCTCAACAGGCCATTTCCCTTGCCCTTGCCTTTGTCTTTGTCCTTTTCAAAGAATCGGGGCTTGTTGTAGCCTCGTCCAATCTCTTTCTCCTTCTTCAGCTTGACTGTCTGGGCAAAGGTTTTCTTCTTGTTCTGCAGGATGGTGCTCAAAATCTCTGCTGTTTCTGCTTCCTCTAGGGTCTCTTGTTCATCATCTACAGGCCGATCTTCACCATTGAGTTCGGTCAACATGGTCTCAAGTTCACGAATCTCGGGATCTTGGGTTCCGAGTTCATCATCGTCTTCGTCATCGCTAGGTCTCTCAGCAAGTAAGATCTGGTTGCCCTGCTTCTTCTTGTCGGTTCCTAGCTCATGGGCACCCAACTTCGTTTCGCTTTTACGTAGCCATTCTCGAATCGCCTTTGGGGTGACGTCTCCGTGGGTGAAATTCAGCATTGCCTTTGTCTCCATGTCTGTCAACTGCAGACCATTCACAATCAAGAAGCCTTCATACTCAGGTGGAAGATTCACTTTGTGGTGGTGTACCTTCCTCATAGCGGTATCCCAACGAGTGAAATACTCCCTCCATGTCTCAGACTTTCCTCTCTTCATGTGATATGTGATTCGTGACAATGCAGCAAGTAAATGCTCCTGTTGATCGTCACCGTAAAACTCTGGGGTATCCATGGTATTCAGCAAGCTCTCAGCGTTCTTGGGGTCATTCAACCAACTGGAGTCCTTAGCCAGGTGTTTGAAGTTCTCGAAAGGTTCTCCTGACAAGGATTTCAGCAAGAGGGGACCCCTTGCCTTTGGTCTTACCTTCGTAGTATGGATCCAAAGTTTGGCCTTGATGTTGAAATCTTCGAAGTTGGTGGAGCCATCCCATGTTGGTGGTGGCCCCGATGCTCCCTTGGTGTCCTCTTCATCGTCACTGGCCTGTCGGGTAGACCTGCGACTGCCATTCCCCTGGCGTCGCATCCACTCTTGGAATCGCCTGAACTCAGCGACTTCAGCATCTGTTGCTGCAGGTGCTGGAAAGGTCCTAGGCTGTTCCACCACATCCTCATCTGATGGCGGCACTGGCGAGGATTCCCCCGCAGTAGCCATCACCCTAAACACCTCACCTGAGGGGCGCTTAGGCTACAGCAAATCACCTTTGGCCACAATGACCAAAAACCGAAAAGGGGGAAAACAACAACCGCACCCAAAAACCGCCCGGGGTTACCGGGCTCCGCTACCACTGTGAATCGTAGCAAGGCCAGAAAGGTGAGTAACTGCAGCGACTATTTTCCCAAGCACTAAGCCCCTCAGGGATGTCTGCATTCTGTCTACCCTTCCTCGTGCCGAAAGCATCGATCATTCGATATGGTGTGTCAATCTGTACAATCAATTTCACAGAAACATTTCACTCTTCGCTGGCATTATCTCGCATTTCGATGACAGGAAGCACCTCGCTGGCTCAAGAGATGTGAGCATTATATAACATGCAGTAACCTTTGCTTATAACAATCATTTAACAATCACTTTGCCATCATCTAACCATCACTAGTGACATCAAGCAGCTCCAGCAAGCCCGGCCAAGGTGCAGGTCTGGAGCTCCAGTCATCACGGGCACCGAGGTGAGCGAGTCATTCTGGGCCCCGAGTTTGTTCATTGCTAGTGGTTCATGATCACTATTGATCACTGCTTATGGATGAACTACCACGTACCAAGTAAACCACCAATGGTAGCAGCTTATCATTGCTTTTGCGTCATCGTTTTGAACGAAATATTGGCAGCCCTGTTTTATTTGCATTTGGATACTTAGGTACCAACATTGGGCGATGATCTTGTTGGGCATCGCTCGCCAGAATTTGGTAGAGAAAATTTCATGCCGTCTGAAATTGTCCCGGAACAGGTTTTGCCACCGCCATGGCTTGATAGGGTCATCAAACATACGGATTGATCATTTTGAGCCACTCCATTGGTCACATTCAACCACCGAATTTTTGGACCACCGTTCGAAATAGCTAACCGTGTCATACGGTGCTTCCTCGCCGATCTTGGCGGCAGGCGCAGGCCTTGTGCCTGCACCTGGAAAAGCTCCTTTTTGGAGCCCAGGCTGGACTTGAGTCAAGGTTTCTGCGGGTTGGTGCAGTGCTGACTGGTTTGTGGTGCTGTGGCGATGGATTGTTGTTGGTGGTCAGTGGTCTTCGGCGTTTGATGGTGAACAGATGGTGAATGGGCCTTCTTTTCGGTGCTGACACAAACTGATGACCGTGGTGATCACGCATATACATCGATATACAGAAACAGCTATATGCAAGGCTATTCGTGTACGTTGCGCTGTTAGCGCACCAGTCTTGATCAGAAGCTTGTGGGTCACCCCTGCACTTCAGCATAATTAGTGGATTTCCTCATAGATTCTTCCCTCCTAGCGTGTGACACATCATGCAACTGTAGATCCATCATCGTAATCAACATGCCCAAACTACTTGGTTGAGAACCTCAGATTCCGTAGGTTGCCAGCGTGGTTCGGTGCGGAGACTATGGGGATTGCAATGGGGTCTCCACGGACTCATGTGTCACAGCGCAGCTTCCGGCCAGTCAACAAAGAAGCACTTTATGAACCAACGATCAGTCATCATCAGCCGCCATCAATCACCATAAACCATCGCTGGCATCACGAAGCATTGTTGACCAGCAGCCCACTTTGCCATCAACATAATCAGCGTCCATCATGGACAGCTCGGTCGCAGTGGTTGACCATGATTGACATCAAAACCATTCCTTTCATTGGAGCTTCTGCAGGCCGTGCAGGGCCACGGCACAAAACGCGGCCTTCTTGTGGGTGAGGACAGACGTTGGCAGAGCCACAGTGGGTGATGAATCATGGGAGAAAGGCCAAGACAAAATGGGTATTCATTTGAAGCACTGGGATGACCAAAAGGGTCAACAAAGAACATTTGGTCAGCGAAATGACTGACAACTAACTATTCAGAAATTCATTGAAGTTCATACTGGCTAATGCTGGGTTGTGATCATGATTTCAATTGTTTCGAAATTGATTTCAATTGTTTCAGTATCGATTTCAATTGTTGTTCGAATTGATTTCAATTGTTTTTGATTTGATTTCAATGAACACATTAAAACAACCAAAACAATGGTTAGAAAAAAGCCCTTAGCACTAATCACTACCTCTCTATTAATCACTTCGGCCAGGCCCCTTAGCACCAATCACTACCCCTTTATTAATCATAACCCAACATTATACTAGATGCTGTCAGTGGTTGGCAATGGCTGGCAATGGTTCATGGCAGGGATGGCAATCATGTACCAACCATATACGTCAAATTTCCATCAAAACTGTCGAAGCTTTATAACTGGTTGGTCGTTCTTTTGCTTCACCGTTGTTTTTGCCAAATACGTTGAGGTTCTGGAGTTGCTTCAGCTGTCATGATTGACCATTAACCATTGGTCAACTGCTATTGACGAGAAGAAGGATCATGATGTTGATGGGGACACTGTGTAAGCCGAAGCTCGTGCTTCATGTTTGTGATGTGGTTTTTCTCATTTAGTGTTTTTCATGATTAATTCATTTTGCAGAAGCACTAGCCAGGGGTGAGCAAAAATGAAAGTGTTGCCGCCCCACCACCAAGAATGTACCACAGCAGGCTGTTAGATTTGGTGCAGAGTTCGTATGAGGTTGGGAAGAATCATTGCAAAGAGTTATTGACGGGGCGCCAGAGTGTTCCATTACCAGCCATAATGATGAAATCATCAACTACTAATTGCAGAAAAACACAAGATGCAGCAAACGAATCCTAATGCCCGAACCTGGGAGACTCTTGCAAGACACTCCTGCTAGGACACTTTCGACAAGACAATACAAGACACTCTCATGGGACACTCTTGCTATCACACTCCTGTGGGACTCTTGGTCTGGCACTCTTATGGGACGCTCTTGGAACCCAAGGATGCCACCAATACTATCACCGCCAGAAACACCACCACCACAATACCACAACACCGCTGCCCAAAACAACAAAAACTAGACCACCAAAACACCATAGTCAGAAACACCACCACCAAGAAAAACACCACCAGAAATACTTACCACCATAACACCTCAGAGTGATACTCTTCGTAAGACGCTGTAACTGTACTCTTGGACACTCTTGGTAAGACACTCTTGGTGACACACTCTCGGCAAGACACTCTTCACTCGTTCTGTGACACGATTGGCAAGAAGCTTTCTGAGTAACACTTTTGGAACACAAGACGTTCCAGTGTGACGCCCTTGTGGCACGCCTTGGTAAGACACTCCAAAAACCCCATCACCACAACACCACCAAAAATATCAATACAACCAAAACACAACAAAAACAGGAGGTGCTCAAAGCACCACACCTGCTACACAAAGTGAAGATTTGGCACAACTTCCCGCAGAGCTATCATTGCGGAGAGCTTTCCTGTACAGTAACAGCTGCGCGTGCTCGAAGCATGTCACCTGCAAAACGAAGCAAAGATTTGGCATCCTCTCAGATTCTTCTCCCAACCACTCCGCAGAGAAGCGAACAAATCAGAAAGCCCTGATTTTCTCAAGGTTTTGCAACTTTTGACTCCTTTTGGCAAGTAATGTAATGACACAAAACAACCAGAATGACGCCTCTGAAGCTCCGCATGCCAAACGCACATGGACCTCTCCAAACTGCTGCACTTCCCACGAAACAATGCAACGTGAATTTGCAACATCGTGCAAATCAACTGCGCCTGCCACAAAACAAAGATGGACACATCACATGTCGATGAAGATGACAAACACGGATTCGAAAGGCAGGGCGACAAAACGACATCGTCAACGCAGGTCCAGGCGCGCTTTTGGCAACCTCGCATCTGTCGCGGCCATAGCGACCCCAAAACGGACGGCTGCGAACGGGCGCAGGCCAGAACACAACTCGAAGCGAAAAGTCCTCCTCCCAGAGCCCCAAAGTGAAACGAGAACCTTTCGCTACGCATGATGCTTGGGTGTTTGACGTAAAGCGGCTGGCCACGGAGCTTGGCCGCTGCGATATTGCTCTTGGGCAGCACACTCGCCTTCGAAAAGCTAAACTCTGGAGGGGCGATGGAGAAGAAGGACCAACTTTCTGTAATCACCAATCTATCATCATTGGCCATGAGATAACACTTGATGACCTGTATTTGGACCATTTCTATTTTTGTTCATATTCAACTACATATTACATGGGCCATTGACAATCAACCATTCCTATCATAGTGATTCACTGCGTCAACATTGATAGGGTTAGGACTACTGGTCATCATGACACTCGTTGATCGTAAGTGGCCATGATTACCTGTTCCTATCAGCCATCGTTTTATGAGTCACTAGTGATTATTGTTAATCAACCTTCCTTTTTACCACAGGCCTTTGTCATTATCAATTTGTGATTACCCTTTATCATTAACATTCATGATCCATCATCAGCGTTTATCAGACTATTTTCATGGACCCGTAGCACATCAAACATCATTGATTAAACTCTCTAAATAGCGTTCTTATTACAGTAATAGTGGTTTGCGTTCTTATTACAGTAATTAGCCACTATTCGCTCGTGCACCAATTTCTGGGCTTTCCCAGCTTCCCAGCCCGTTCCAGAACATTGAGAGACAACCAAAAAGGTTGAAGAGGGTGCCTTCAGAGGTCGGCCTGCTGTCGCAAGGGACGAGGTCACCCCAGTTGATCCCAGGCTGATTGATTAGTGAACGGCTCCAGGTCACCCCAGCTTGTTTCGATGGTATTCAAGGTGAATTTGTGGCCAACATTGATGGATCAATGGTTGATCAAGACAATTCATGGTCGATCATGACTGGTAGATGATGGTAGATGTTGATCGTATTTTTTAATGGGTCATCATTGCCAGTGAATGGCTATAGTAAGGTTATAATGTTTAATCAAAACCATCAACAGTGCAACAATCAAACCCACGCAATAAGATTGTTGTTCGTTGCCCTCAGTAGTTTGAGAGATCAGGCTCGTAGTAAGCTTCTCAATGGTACCCCTGGCATGGCAAGCCACCTGCCGTGCGTCCAGCATCCAACTGCCATATGCTTGGAGATGATTGCCAGTCCAGAATGATTCTGAGAGCGCAGGCCTCAAGAAAGCGCAGGCCACCAGAGTCTGAGGACGGGCGATTTGGAACCCAGAACCCGCGGCACCAGACGTGACAAGGTGTCATACTGCCAGGAGAGACCATCCAACTGTCAAGAGTTGTTTCACGGGTTGATCTCGGGTGGAAGCCACCCCAAACCCTGCCGTCCCCGATGCTCTACGCCCCGGACCATCAGCCGGGCCGAAAGCCGCAGGACACAGAGCGGAAGAAGGCCCGGGAGGAAAATGTGGGAGACGAATACGTGGTCAAGAATCTTTGGCAAGAAACAGCAATAGTCAGCAACTATTGATCAACTAGACCCACAGTCAATTACCAATTATATGAATGTCATTATGAAGTCATGACTATCTAGCAATTTCCATTTAGGTACCGCGTCTACATATCGCTATTGTTCCCAAATGTTCCCAGACGGTTTCTAACCCGCCAACAACCATCGATACCATGATAAGGTGTCAATCCAGAAGCCTGCCAACTACCACAGCCAGCCCTAGCAATCAACTACCGATTACCGTTGTTGGTGTACAGTAGGGTAACTAATTACTACAAGTCATCCGCAAGCCCACCCGCCATTACACGGGCGGCTACCCTAGCTGTAAAGCAACCGAGAAAAACCGCGCCAGTCACCGCTCTGCCAGTGGGCTGAAAGTTGGCCATGGAAGGATCCCTGGATATCCCTGGGGCCAAACCTTGATGGGTTTCATGTTCCGGGTCGCTATGCAAGACATGTACTCGTTCGTTTGTTTCTGTTGGCTTTCAAGCACTGTAAGATCAGCTCAGGAGGCTCAGCCGACTGCTAGCCACAAACAGCTTCACTTAAGTGTGCCAGGCATTTGTCAGGACCTCGGGACCCCGAGTTTCACGGCTTTTTTTGTAGCGCGTTCCCACATAGGCACTTGATTTCATCGTGCCGCAGGGGAGAGAGAGTGTGAGAGAGGGAGACAAACAAAGTCTTCATAGACTCATGGCTCGTGATGTCCCGACCATTGCACCATTTTTTGTCCATGCTACAGCCCTGCACAAAGGTGCTGCTTCGTTGCCTGGGCTACCGCCCGTGGCTTTGGAAGTACAACCGACATCTCCCCAAACAGTAAGCACCGTCAGTCAGTGGGCTTACTGCCAAGCAGTTGTTCATGCTGGGCACTAGTTTTTGATGGCCTCAAGATCGTGGGGAAGTGTTTTGCAACACACTCCATGGTCATATTCTGAGAGAACAATCGAAGAGTTTCAAACATCCCCAAAAAAATATGTGGATGTTGTCCTTCTGGTTCAGCGGTTCCGAATGGGTGCATTGCCATTGCTTCCTTCCATGCTCGCTCAGGTGACTTTGGCTGTTGATCCATGATTTGCGGTGATATGCAATTCTTGGCGTATAAATATCAATGACATGTAGATATGTGTAAGTAAGATTCAAGCAAGTATACTTGTAACCATCATTGAGGAACCATTAGTTAGTTCATGTTAGTTCCAATCCTAATTAGTCCATATTCGCCCGTATTAACCATCATGAGCCATCAGTATCATTCATTGACTATCAATTGAACCATTTTGTCAGGACTAGTATGTGGGCAAACCCTTTGGATGTTCATTATTCGTCACGGTTTGACCATTGCTGGGTTCGCCATGCCTTCTTCATCAAGCCTTCTTTCGTTCGCCAGACCCGCACGGCGGACAGCGACAGCTCCGCACCGACAGAGGTGGGCGCAGATGGATGGCAAGCCCACCCCGTTTAGGTGGGTACTAGGATCACTAAGGAGAAGACATCATTAATCATGGACAGCAATTTGTTGTTTAGGTCGCTGTTTGTGGCACTCCCCAGAACCAATGGTTTCTCAGTAAAACAAGAATTTTTTGTGGGTTATTGGCAACCCTATTTTGGCACACACCCATTTGTAAATTACCTGATGTGTGGATACGTATGTGTAATATATAAGTACGTATGTGTATGCATGTGATGTATTGCAATGTAACATCATGTAACGTAATGTAATCTAATGCAACCAGTGGCTTCCAAAGTCATTTTTTTTTGCATGACGTCATTTTTGTGCGCCTAAATCAGGTTTAAGTCCCTTCCAAAAATTTGGGTACTTTTCTTCGAAATATGTTCGAGGCTGGGCCATCATTGGTCACCTTTTTTATATTTGCGCTCGTTTGCAAGTTTTTGCGCCGATTTGCGCTCGTTTTGCATTTTTTTTGCATCACGTTTGCAAGGGGAACGAGGTGCAAAAAACAAAAATGCTCGAAATGACTATTTATGTTCGAGACTTTTTTTTACATCACGAAACGTCGGTTTACATGACGCAACATCGATTTACATATCGAACAGGCACTGGGACGCAAATTTACATCGCGTTGGAGGTTGCTGGAATTTAATATAATGTCATGTAAAGTATGTGTTTTTTGGACCAGACAATATAGAGTCAGTAAGGTGAAGACATGCTCGCATCATAGCAATTTGTTGTGAACATGTCGCTGTTTGGGATGAATTCATCGGGCGATGCCCGGCCACAAGTCGGGTTCGTCCGAATGCCCAGCAGGTCGCAACAGAGGCCTCCAGTTGGGGTCATGGATCTATTGGATCTGGACAAGCTCCGGTCCAGGCCATGGAGAGGAGAGCGAGGGATGATGAGGGCTGTGATGCTGGATCGTTTGATGTTGGCTGATAACAAATTGGGTTACGCGGCTGCGTTGAACATTTTTAAGATCCTTCGAGAATCGGCTCATGAGATGGTTTCAAGCCTTGGTTCAAAGACTGATGGTATGAGCTACATGCCCCTTTTGCCAACTCCGCTGCCGAGACACACCCGCGGTGGAAAATCTGAATGGTGAACCAGGAAGTTTCAACATGAATGGTGCAGCCCAAGAATTGCCTGGGTTCCTTGGGGTTTCCACCACAAACAGAGGCCACTTGGGGATGGCACTGTGTTCTTGATCTATAGACTTTGTGAGCAGTCCTGCTTGTTAAGATATTGTCTAAGCGGGTTCAGCAGTGGAGAGAGAGTGATGAGAGGATCTACCAAAAATGATCCGCCATTGCTGTAGTAGTTGTGGAATCCCAAGGTTTGCATGGCGATATGCCTTGCGTACCAGGACAGAAGAAGTCTCGGTCTCTGATGGCAGCTTGCTCTGGCCCGCCCACTCTGCTGTGTCCGTGCCGGAAACCACCGGCCGCCTGGCGCTCAGACCAGGGCCAAGGGAGTCTTGGGGCCATGCAGGACCTAGGCGCACTCAAATTTATCTACCTGTAAAAGTGAAAGGCAATAAACTAAAAATGTTCCTGAGTCATTCTGTGCTGGAGCATCGCGAATATCGATTTGATCAAGTTCCACTTGTTCTGTGTTTAATCTGTGATTTAAACATGGCAGTTGATTTTTCATACCATCTCTGAGTCCACTATTCTTGAAATAGCTTCCAGAAACGAAGGTCGAGGCAGAAATCGCCGCAGTTCCATGTACATATCTCATCCATTGCGTCTACATATTGGTGGTCTCACCGCCTTTTTGCGGCCATGCTCAATAGCAGCATGCCCTGTAAGAATTGACTTGACATGGTCAGTTTGAATTCTAGCACATTTGTTATATATGATATCTCATTGGACCTCCAGTGGTATCTCATACCAAAACAAACGAAAGTGGTCAACGGATCCTGGTTCAACAACTGCTTGTGCAGAAGACTACAGAAACTGAATAACACATTGGTCGAAGACTGCTTGGCAGTGCAAAAGGCTAGCAAAAAGAAGCCACGCGTTCTCGCAGAGATGGAGCATGGAAGCAACTCTAGCAAAAAATGGAAAAAACACAGGATGTGCGGCATGTTGCTGCGAAATAGCCGCAGTTTGTTGCTGGGTACCTTTTAAGGGAAAGAATATCATGATCGTCCCACGGCAGAGATCCCAGCTCTGCAAGGAGCTGATGACCGCGATCCAACGAAAGGCGCTGGGAGTCACGGATGGCCAGTGCTGCAATGATCATGGCCAGGTGGTACCATCCTGCCTGAGCAGTGGAGCATAGTGGAGCTGCTATCAGTCTATCAGTTCATTCTGAACAGAGATTCTGAAGCATCCTGGGTATTCCGGGGATCTCTTGGCGGAGAGCCTCACCATGGTCACCACCAAGCCTCAACGGCCAGCCCTTTCCAGGTGTCCGCGGCATTCTGGAGACGCTGCGAAGCACGGAGCCCTGCGCTGGCACCGTCCAATTGTCGGGTGGTTCATCAATTAACAGATGGAAGTTACAATAACCAAGATGAGCCATCCGCCATCCTGAATCAATGGCATGTCATTGTATCACTCAGGTCAGTGTCATCGACCATACTCAAGGACAACATTTCATCAAAAGTTCAAAAGCCATCAAAAGCCATTTGTTATCATTAGTTGTTGACATGGGCATGGTTACTCCAGCCATGGCAATTGCCATGAGTTGACTGAACCACCAATGGTTCCACTGGTGGTGGAAACCCCTTGGGCACAGGATCCTCTGACACGGGCGTGTTCCGTTGAGGCAAAGTTTTCTTCGAAGAGCTCCTCACGCGTTTTGCCTGGACCACCTGGCAACGAGAGAAGCAACGGGAGAGGAGATGCAACACATCTCACCAGCTACATGCTACATGTACATGCATTATCCTATATGTATTCATCGATTTACTCTTTGTATTAAAATTTATCATATTATATTTTATTTCATTTTATTAAATTATATCATATTATAGTATATTTTTTACATTATATTATTTTATATTAGATTATATTATATTATATTATACTCTATTATATTAAATCATATTATATTATATTATTTTATATTAAATTAATTTAAATTATATTTTATTAAAATATATCATACTATATTATAATCTTTCATTTTATTTTTGTTTATATTAAATTATATTATGTTTTATTAAATTATATCATATTATTTTATGATCTTTTATATTATATTATATTATATTATATTAAATTATATTGTATTATATGATATGATATTATATTATATTATTTTATATTTTATTATATTATATTAATATTATATTAGATATATGCTTGTGTGTGTATTTTGCTCGAGGGACTGAAGGTTGACTAGTTCTTTGTTTGATCCTTTGTACTGAGATTGACTGAGTAGTGACTACTCTTTGTTTCCGTCCAGCTCCCTTTACAAATCTCAGTGGTTGAATTGCAGTTGCTTTGGATCACTTTTGTCAATTTTCAATGAAATTAAGTGGTGTCACAACGAATCCATAAAGCATGGATCAGAGATTTATTTCGGGATGTTACAGGTCATCGTCGTCATCACATTTATCGATTCGACAGAACGGGTACCCAAGGCGTCATCCCGTGCTGAGGTGGACCCCTCTGCCAATTTGAAGTTGACGGCCACCCAGCGCAGATCCTACGCAACTTGGCACACGCGTTTGGTGATCGGTGGCTTCAGCCAGTTCTCGTGTTTTTTCGTAGGGTTTTGTGGCAATGTGGTGTTTGGTGTGTTGAGGGCATCACTATCATGGGCTCCATTTTGAAAAAATGAATTCAAAGCCGTGGGATACCATTGCATCATTGTAGTTCATGATGTCAATGATAAATATAATATATATATATATATAATATCATGGTCCTGGTCGTCGTCATCGTCCGCATCAGGCAGCAGCGGCCCAAGAAACAGAATCATTATGCCGCAGAGCATTTTCCAAGCAGATGATCATCCCTAGGGGCACTGGGGGATACCAGCGGTTTCACGTTGCTGGTGGGGAGACTGGGACTAGATGACACCCCAGATTGCCAGAGGCAGATGCCATGCAATCAGGAAAAATGAGGCCACAATGCAGCTTGACACTGACGAATCCACATGGCAAATCATTCTGCCAGTTTTTTTCTTTAGAGACAGCTTTGCGCAGATCTCAGTGGCACTCTCGCACCAGCATCCCGTTCCAAGGCCCGTTTGATGGCGTTGTGCTGCCATGATGGCGGGGAAACCTGGGGCTGCCGAGCAACTCATGATGGATCGTGGCATGGCATTCACGGTGGGCCCGTGTTCAGGCCTGCTGGCTGATGAGAACAGCGCCTCCAGGCAAACTGCTTTGAAGGCAGAGGGCCTCAACTGTTGGGTTGGAACTGCCTGTGTGGTCACTTGGGGTGGTACTTGTGCCAGAGTCTAATCAGTTTCGGATTGCATGGCACTGGGTAAATGTAACCAGAAACTTGATTCAAGTTGGTTCGACACTTGAAATGACACTGGCGGAATTTGCCAATGGGCAAGTGACCTTTCATTCAAGGTGATCCAGTGGCTGGAATCTAAAGAATGGGGCGCAGGGCCGCTTAGACCCTGTAGAATTGTGTCGCTTAGACCCTGTGAGATTGGGTCGCTTAGACCCTGGGACATTGGACATGGATATGTATTGGTTTCAATGTTTTAACAGATTTATATGTGTATATAAGTATACCTATGAGTAAGTATTTATAATATGTCATATATGTTTATTTGTTTATTTGTACAGATTTGTTTGTATGTTTTAATACCAGTACCTACATCTGATGGCTACACCTATAGATATGAATACCTATATCTGAATGCCACATGATTAATGTCTTGCTTGTCCCCCTGTCCCCTGTCCCGCCCCTAACCCCAAGCCCACAGGGTGAGCGTGTGACTCTCACATGTCCCTTTGTCCCCTGTACCCCCTTGTCCCCTGTACCACCCCCAATCCCAAGCCTAAAGGGTGAGTGTGTGTGAATGTGACATCATCTACCTTCCTTGTCCCTTGTCCCCTGTCCCCTGTCCCCTGCCCCAGCCCTAACCCCAAACCCAAAGGATAAGTGTGTGAATGTGACGGTCCATGTGAGGCTAGGCTCTAAGTGACTGGTCAGCCTAAGGAATGCTTGCCACACCACAATAAGAGACTCGATGATATTGGTATCCAGATGTGTGCATTGGCAATCTTGATAAAAGGTGGTGTTTGAACAATAGTTGAGATGATCATTCCCTCTGGCAAATATAAACAAGGGAGCTTGAACCGCCACCAACCAGGCACTAATCGCAGGGTTCACCACGAGCGCTTCAGGCGGTCGAGGACAGCACCAAAGAGCTGGAGGCCCTCAGTTAGTGCAAACCGGGCGCACGATGAGATGGCGATAGTCGTGCAAATGATGAGGATATTATGGATGATCAATGATATTAACGTTTTGTGTGTTATCATTCATTGAGACAAAAATACATATATATATATATAGGTGTGTATTTATTTATCTTTTTGATTTATCAATTTACTTGTTTGGTTTATTTATTCATTCATGTATGTAACGTATGTTATTTACGCACATATTTGTGTATGCCGGTTTGCAAATCATTGATGGCTTTTATATGTTTCCATGCCTCGTTTAGTAAACCAGCAGCCAGAAGTGCTGTCAGTTGCAGAGATGCAACCATTGGTTGTAGATGTCGTAAACGGGAAGAGTAAAATTGTGCGACTCCAGGATTTGGTTTTAATGGTGGTTTCATGTTGGGCGTGAGAGTATCACATCCGAACAATATTCATCATCATGCAATACTACAGTTTTTTCACATCATGAGAACCCTTGCAATTAGCAGAATTCTTAAGCAGCTTCCTTTGATTATCCCTATTGGCGTTGAACCACCGTGTGGCTTTATCATGCGCTCTGGGGTCTCACGCCTGGTTAATGGTTTCCGACACCCCGTCCACACAGAGGGGGGCTATCAAGCTCAAAGCGTGACGCCCCTCTGCAAGGCAATCCACGGTTGCGTCCACGACCCCCTGCAATCGTGGTTGCAGAAACTCGCCGTGGTGGCCCGGGATCTCTGTTGCGGTGGTGCCTTCTATGGAGGTTGCGGCAGAGATGCACCTAGCTCACAATAGTCGGGTATGGTGAATGCATATGCTTGTCGTTGCTAGAGCATAGTTAGACTATGCATGGAGGTTTTCTGTGGCCCTGGGTCAAGGTCCCCTGTATCCTTGGTTGTTAACATTCCAAAGCTATGACCAGGTACTGGCCCAACTGTTGAGATGTGAGGAAAACTACCCATGGCTCTTGCTCGGCAAATAGTGACCTGCAAATTGATCCACAAGCATATCCCATAGGATTTGCATGGATTTGGTTACAGGACAACATCAAAGAAAGTGACTCATTTACCATGGTTTGTGGGCGGTTTCATGTGGTTTCCTGGCATTTTTCCTACAAGCATACACCATGCCTCTTTGTGCCTCCATGTGCTGCTCAGGCAAGGTTGCAGACCACAGCGTTGGGCTGCGCCGGGGGATTGCGTTGGGGCGCCCAGCTTCTCAGAAATGCACTCGCCCAGGGCCGCGTCCATTCAATGGAACCTGCATGTCTCACATATGAAGGTCTCAACCGCATGTTGTAATTGGTGGCTGGTTGGCCTCAGGGGGCCTTAAGAATTGCCAACCTCTTAGAAACCTTGGTGCAGGATTGCTTAAGAGAAACCGAAGGTATTTCGAAAGGCGTCATGACAGTAGGCGTCCATGATGGGGGATGATTGGCAGAAGCTTATTGTTGCCACTCTTACGAAGGACATCTCTGACAACCGGATATTCAGGTAAGTGCTTTGTTTTTTGCAACAAAAAGGACGTGCAGGATTGATGTAGCAATCTGTGAATTATCTAGTGATTCTCCTGTATAGCGTTTTTGGATGTTTTTGTTCAGAAAACCATTCACTCTCGAATGGTGTGGACAGCGTTGCCACCCACAGCCGCGACAGGGTGGCTGCAGCGCGTGGTGTTGTCAGATCGACTGAGCAGCCAGCAGCTGTTACAGCGAGCGGCGCAGTGGGGAATCCGAGGAAGGGATGAACCAACAGGATCAACAGGTTTTTGTCAAGTATATGGTTTAGTTATGACAGGGTTATGCTCCTGACAGGTGAACCCTCAAAACTCACCCATAATTAAGCACTGGTTCATAGCAGCCTGGATGATAGTCTGGAAGATTTTTTCCCACCATTTGCCAGGGAAGGGTTGTCAGATTAATTATATCATATATCAGAGTTGAGCTCCTGGTCAGGTCCTGGTCCTCCTTTTTCTTCTCCTCCTCCTCCTCCTCGCATTCACCTGCTCCGAGCTTCAGATGCCACTGGACCTTTCCGGACCCAAACAGCGAGCGGCAGATCCCAGTGGGCTGTGCCGGGCCCGAACGGTCCACAAGGTCTTAGTAGAAGGAACCCACCAGACTCTCGTAAACAGTGCTCGTAACCCGAGAGGTGGTGGGCTTTGCCGGGCCCGAACTGCGAGCTTCAGATCCCAGTGGGCCTTGCCGGACCCGAACAGGGAGCTGCAGATTCCTGATAGCATGTCAGATAGACTGTCAGATAAAGTGCCAGATAGACTGCAAGGTACTACATGATAGATTGTCAGATAGAAAGCGTGCTAGGCTGCCAAAAAGAAGGCAGATAGAATGTGAAATAGAATGCTACAGATAGAATGTCCGATTTCATGTGTTGAGTGTACAGTGCTTGAATATAGTTTTCTGTTAGCTGTGGCTCCGTTTGTTTTGGGCCACAAGCTCGCCCTCAGCTTTCGCTGAACCTTCGGGATGGCGATGGAGAGAGAGAGAGAGAGAGAGATAGAATGTCCGGTAGAGGGTCAGGTAGAATGCCAGAAAGAACGTCAGAAAGAGTGCCAGGTAGAATGCCAGATACGATGCGAGATAAAGTGCCAGATAGACTGCCTCATAGAATGCCAGGTAGAATGTCAGAGAGTCCTAGATAGAATGCCAGCAGACTGCGAGATAGAATGCCAGATAGAATGCCACATATACTGTCAGTGTCAGATGAAGTGCCAGGTAGAAAGCCAGGTGGCAATGTGGAAGCGTTGCGGCATTGTTGCTTGCAACATCACCGACAAAAAGCTTGCTTGCTTGCGACATCGCACATTATTGGAATGTGTTTTAATCATTTTTTGCCATATAGCCTGTGGCAGCAAATATGCAATGGTGGGGATCAATCGAAGTAAAGTGATTTGATATTTGTTTGAAGATTTTGTGATTCTGAGTGACTAAACAATGTGGTGAACAGCTACCCTGTGGTAATCGAACATGGCAATGGAAATTCATAATTTTTGACAGGGCACCCGGTAGAGAAACCAGCTATAGATGGTGGATTTCCCATCCATTCGTTTACCAGAGGGTAGCTGTTTGTTATTGGATAATCATAGCTGATGATAGCTGTGTGCTTGTGGCATCTTCAAGGCCTTTGGCACCTGCTCGGGGAATAGCAATAGTTCTACCACCGGAAATGTTATGAAATGTTGAGCTTCCCAATCCATTTCTATGGCTGACGTTTCCAGCGAGCTTTGTGTTACCAGAGATGCTACAGTAATCCAATTGCATCGGCATAATGATCCTACTGCCGCTGGGAGTTCTGCACCAAGTATTTTTTTGCTGGGGAAATCTGCAGCAAAGCCTTGCTTGAACCCAAAAAATATGGGGGGTTCCTGTAGATTTCCCATCATTTATGGGAAGGATCAGTTGTTAGCGATGTCTTTGGGGCGCAGTTGCCATTGGCCAAGCGAAAGGACTGCCAAAAAAAAGGCAAATTCAACACCGGATGATCACTGAGCACTACCGGGTCTTTTCACACTGATGGAGAAGATTATGTAGTTTCTCTCGAAGTTTGAAGGTTGCATGACGTTGCCCACTGGTGGTTGGCAACCTCGCAACTACCACTGTGAGACAAACTGCTGGACTTGCGGGCAGCCAGCGTACAAACGCACGCACAGTTTTCCTTGCCACGCTGTCTCCTCAAGGAGTTCGTTGACAGGCGCAAGCGACAAACTACTGCCATCTCTACCTCTTCAAATTGTTTTCTTCAACTGGGAAGCTAAGATGCTTGCTAGGAAAGCTCACGTTTTTGAGGGGTTGCGAAGTAATTATGGCCTGGCTGCACCCCACATCCTGAGATCCCTTGGTCCAAGGCCAGTGATCTACTCGATGCTCAAGAGCGCCTGGAATGCGGGGTGGCCTCAGTGCTGCACAGTGTGTGGAATCATCTCAGGGAGTGGTTGATAGAAACGAAGCAGCCGGTCAATTGTGATTCATGATGTGTTTTAATGATCAATGATGGTCAATGCGACCAATTCTTAGAGGCAAACGCGAAAGAATATTGCAGAGGCTATTTCATGCTATTTCTCTACTTCACGATGGCTGTAGATGGCCAATGGTTCTGAACAAACTTGTAGGAGGGTTAGTTGTAGCTGGTTGATGCTTAGTCATGAAATCAGACGTTCCTGGCCTGGAAACTTTGCCACTAGCGAACCTGGTGATTTTATGGCTCACCTAGCAAGGTGCTCGTCAAAAAAAGACCAGTATTACTAAGCTACCATAATTTGGTTTGACCTCATCCATCGCTTGCAGCCATGAGGTGGTACGTCCATCCGCCTGCCATTTCAGTGATGACAAAGCAGCCAACCATGTTGTTGCGTTCGACTTGGATATGCTGGGTCATTATCACCTACTGTATCGCCTATCGCTGTGCTATCCGCTACAAGCCCCCGGGAAATCATTGAATTGCTTTGATTTTCTCGATGTTGTTAGCCACAAAAGCTCAAGTTGATGATCAACGAATGTTGAGGTGTTGCTGATCAACCCCTTTGCTCAAGCAGTTTCTTGAACATAAAGACCTGTTATCACTCATTTGCAAGCATCAGCCAATACAGAACCCATCACTGGCGATGCTTAATCATCAGTATATCATCACTATTTCCCCCTGATTTCCCGCAGTGATTTGACCGCAAATCCGTACCCCTGGCTGCACAACAGGTAGCCATCAGAGTGTCCCACCACTTGCAGCTCCCTCCTGGGGCGCCGCCACCGGGCCCGAGGCCCATCCCAAGAAGCCCGTGGCAGGGCGCATCCTGAGAATTCTGCGACAGATCCTGGAGAGCTGCGCCCAAGCCACCAATCAAAGTCATAGGTAGATCCCTCAATGATCGAATCAACAATATAACGGTGACTCATGATGTATATAGTTATATTTGCTAGTTATATTTGCCAAGTCATAGGTGAATCATGATGTATATAGTTATATAGTCAGCTACGATGATATACTCTTCAATATCAATGGATATAATCTATAATATCGATCTATGATTATATAGTCCATGGTTAATCCATGGTTCATCATTAATTGATCATGATCGTCGCAAGAATGCGAAACATGATGTTAAATCACTCAATTTGTGGTTAATCATGGGTATTGATCCAGTTTGGTCCCATGCTCGATTCATGGCTCCTGATGCATAAGTATGCGAAAAGGACTATGAGATACTATAATTACTGTATAAGGCAGTTTATGAAAAATGATGGGTGCTGACGAATGATCATTGGATCCAGTAAGGTCGTGTGGTCGATGCTTAGCGACCAACGAAAGTCAATGCTGCGTAACTATGCTTAATAGTGTGGTTCGTGATGGCCAATATTAGCCAATTAATGACGGTTAATGATTATCGGTTAATGGTTGTAATTCGATGGTCTTCTGGTCAATTCATGGCCAATGGTTTCTGACACATCCTGGTGTTAACCATCAGCGACCGACTTCGCTCCGCTCGTGAGGAGCACTTGACAGCGAGCACTGCCCGGGTGGAGGTGCCGCGCAAGCGCAAGCGCTCTTTGTTCGGGTGCCACGGTGTAGAACCAGAAATGACGCTCAAGAATTGACAAAGTGGCTGGTGGTTTCTAGAGATGATGGCTCGCTTTCAACCATACTGTTTTGGGATCATGGCTTCTAATTCACTTGCCGCTGCAGTTTGGGGTGGGGCAACTAACCACCAACCAGTCATACAAAGAGTTTGGGGGGTTTTATGCCCCCAGTTCCCGGTGAACTATGAGAGAAAAACATGGTTGGCACCCAAACCTGACCCAACCACATCGCAATTGTTTGACGTGCACCAGTTAATTAACTCATTGTCTCGGTGCTGTGTAAAAGTCACCACTCACGATTCCCAGAAAATAGTTCCGAATGGCCTAAAAAAATTGCTCCTGAAAGGTTGGATGAGAAACAGATACAAAAAGACCCCCGCGATTGAATCATTGATGGTTGCAACCAGGATTTCACCTTTTTTTTTTGCCAGGATTTCACCAGAAAAAAAGTAGTTCATCTGAGTTTATCAATGCCTGTCTCAGGAAACCAGGGTGGAAAGCCCTGAATCATGGATGATCGTTCCCATGATTGTTGTATCAGTGGTTGTTTCTTTAATCCCGCACTCTAATTGATTACCCAAATGCAATAGCAATGATCATCAACCACTAGCAACCATGATTATGATTATTATTCTGGCTGGTGTTTCTAAAATTACACATGTTCTATTCGCACTAAAGCTTGTGATGGTTGGTTGATGGACTGATACTTTTCAGACAGGTTGAAACCACCAACCAGTATTTGTCAACCGGATCAATGGTGACCCTCATGACTGACCATCATCAAACATTGTGCTAATGAGCACTGTGAACAATAAAAAGTGAACCTCGCTTTGAGCCCACTGAACCTCCGGGACGGCGATGGAAAAAAATCATCACTGAAACCGAAACCCATCATACAACATTACACTAATCATTATTTGACATCATCAACGCTCATTCTCCCATCGTTGGCTACTCTAAGCGGTGCGTTCGTGTGTTTGCGTTCAGGTCAAGGAATGTGACTCGCCAATCGCGGAGTCGCGACCCAGGGGCATCGTCACTGTGGAGCCTGGCGAGTGGCCCTCAGCGTGGTACGAGGGTCCTGGTGTTTCAACAGCTTGAAATCAGACGAGTTCCTGTATGCTCTTGAAGCCAAATGGGTTGATTGTGCACACACACACATATATTCAATTTATATGTATATATATTTATTTATATATATATATCTATATCTATGGTCGGCGCCCCTTTTGACGCCTGCATTTTACACATGTTGAAGTACGCTTGTCATTACTACCTCTAACTAAAAAATAGTGTAATTAATACAACAACACCGTGAAAACCAAATCAAAATGCAAAAAGTATAATGTAATGGCTCATTACATATCTAGAAATAGCTAAAAACATCATAAACAAAAACTAATTATTGGTGGCCAAATTTTGGCGTGGCTCAAGATTGTTTTTTAAGTGGTTTTTCCACATATTTTCATGTGATTTTCCACGTATTTTAGTTCGTATTTTAGCTTTATTTTCCATGAATTTTAATTCAAGTTTCTGCGTATTTTAATCCATTTTCTACGCAATTTAGCTTTATTTTCCACAATTTTTAGGTCAATTGTCCATGTATTTTAAATCAATTTCTAACATTTTTGAAACTTATTTTCCACATATTTCGGGACATGTTCCAGGTATGTTTAGGTTGATGTTCCAGGTATTTCCTGTTGATTTTCACACATTTTAGATTGATTAGCTAGTATGTAAAGTGTAGGAGCCAGAGAGGGGGCTAAGCATATATATATATATAGATATTTATATATATGTTTATATTTATACATATGTACATATGTGTACATGTGTCATTGCATAGTAAACATTCACTGGCACACATACATGTCAATGCATATGTTTGATTCTGCTGCCGGGGTGCGTTCCCTACATCCAAACAGGAGAAGGGGGCCCTTCACAACCGCCCCCAGGCCAAACCAAGCTGATTAGACATGCAAGCTCCCGGTATGGGCAATTAACCAACTCAAGCATTATTGATAAAATTCCTTGAGCTAATGACGGCGATGACTGTGATTCAATAATCCCCCGTTGCCAGACACAATTATTTCAAAGTGAGAACTCAAACCGCCGAAAATGACAACCTCTCATCGTTGCATTTTCTATCGTACCCTACCCATCTCCGCAATTGGCCCAGGACCTGGCAAAGGCCATTTGCAAGCTGATGGCTGCCGCCTTGTTGTTGGATTCCCAGCCTGCCTGGCGAAGCTGCAACCAAGGTATGTCACATGACAAGTGTAACGAACCCTTGCAACCGGCCAACGTTTCCCAGCCCTGGTCGACTGAGAGAAAAAGGTGCTGTTTTATTACCTTCAGACGACTGGGAGGAGTGTCGTTGGCAAGATGATCGTTTCACCCTGCATACAGTCCACCTCACTATACAACTGGGATACGCGACAATAACTGGTCCTACCATCATATCAGAAATGACCATTCTTAAGTGTACTAATCACTGTTAATTATCATCAGCAATCGTTAGCCATTGGCACGCGCCATGATATAGTTGATCACAAGTAGAACCCGCACGAGGCGGGGGCGGAAGCTTCCGATAAGAGAGGATCGTGGGCCTATAAGATGTTCGGAGGAATGTTTTGCCTGTAGGAGTGTGGCGACGGTGCTTGTTCGCAGCTTTGGGCAGGCTGTGCGTTGGGGTTGCGCTGCGCTTGCATTGTCCTGGCTTTGCCGGCGCAAATGTTTCTGCGGTGTTCGTTTTGTTGGTTGCGATGGTGTACCTGCAGTGAGCTACGCGACTCCTCTGAGCTACTTTTCGCTGAGTTGCACGACTGGTGTGAGCCATTCTTCCGAGCTGTTATTCTCGGAGCCCACAACATCGTACCAAAACAAAACGATCCAAAACAAAACGTTTCAAGACAAAATGTAACAGACCAATCGTACCAAGACAAAACGTGCCAAAACAAACTGTACCAGAGCAAAAAGCACCAAGACAAAACGTGCCAAGACAAAACAAAACGTACCAAGACAAAACGCGCCAGAGCAAAACGTACCAAGACAGAACGTACCAGAGCAAAACTTACTACAAGGTATAAAACAGTTTTATAGCACACTACAAGGTACTGCAAGGCATCCCAACGTACTACGAGGTACAACTCTTTACTCTCCTTCCCCTACTCTACTTTCTCTTCGGCAGTAGCAGAGTAGAGAGTAGTAGGAGTAGAGAAGGTAAAGTAGTGAGTAGTAGAGTAGAGCAAGCACTTTACTTTCTCTTCTCTACTTTCTCTACTCTGCTTTCTCTACTCTATTTTCTCTACTGTGCTTTCTTTGCTCTACTTTCTTTGCTCTACTTTCCTTACCCTACTTTCTCTACTCTACTACTCTCTACTCTACTTTCTCTAGTCTCTACTCTGCTACTCTCTACTCTACTTTGTGTACTCTACTGTTCACCCTCTACCCTACTACTCTCTTCTCTACGTTTCTCTACTCCTACTACTCTCTACTCTGCTTTCTCTACTCTACTTTACCTACTCTGCTTTCTCTACGCTGCTTCTCTATACTCTACGTTTCGCTACTCTGCTACTCTCTACTTTGCTTTCTCTACTCTAGTACTCTCTACTCTACGTTTCTCTGTTCCTACCACTCTCTACTCTGCTACTTTCTTCTCTACTTTCTCTTCTCTACTTTCTCTACTCTGCTTTCTCCACTCTACTTTCTTTTTTCTACTTTCTCTACTCCACTTTCTCCACTTTACTTTCTCTACTCTACTTTCTTTGCTCTGCTTTCTCCACTCTACTTTCTCTACTCTACTTTCTCTTCTCTTCCACATGAATTGTAACTCGGAGTTTCTCTATGAAACTTCCTTGGGTTATGAACCATAGGTACCCATCAATGCCAACCATCATTCACCGATGTCGAGTAGGACATGAACCGTCATTCCACTAGCATGTTAATAAGAATGAAATAGCTATCACACATCAAAAAAAAGCCAGTTCCTGAAGCATCATTAGCCACCACTAATCAAGCAGTAGCCATCAACTACCTTCTTTTAGCCAGCATGAAAGTGACCATCATTCATAACCAACAACCAATTATTCAATCGGTATCAATTAGTTTGTTTCTCGATCATTAACCATTAGCCATCAGTCATCATATGTTATCATTAACCATAATGTCATGAACTTATGGCTGATGATAACTGATGGCTCATGGTTAATGACCATCCTTGATCATTAACCATCATAATTGTATCAAACTCCCATTGCACGTGGTGTTTTCCCTCAGCGTGCACTCCAGGTTCCTCGCCAATGCGGCGCAGGTGCATGTGCAGGCCTGGTGGGGTGTAACATGTTCGGTTGGCTGGTGGACACTCAGGGCACCGACGCCGGAGTGGTTCGTTAGCTTACCACATGTTGGTTGATGGCTGGTGACTGTTTATTGTGCTGGCTCATGGCAACTCATTCCGGCAGTGTTCTCTTTTGCTTGGGAATGCCTGATCTCGTTGCAGGTTTGCCAGCTCTTATTTACCCATTGACGCAAAAAATGGCACGGGAAACTGCACGACCAACCAAAACTAGCCTAGCAAAACATATCAAAATATTGCAAGGCAGCTTTGGTAATTATTTCCACGCGTCCGTTTAGAGTATGGAACATTACAGAGGTTTGTAGTCAAACCATTTAAGGAAGTTGTAGATTTTCCTGCAGTGCCCTACCAGACAGTATAGCGGACCTCGCTTGTTGCATTGATTCACAGGTGAATCTGCCGTGGGCGTTCTGGTTCAAATCCAAGTAAGATTCCAGATTTTTCCATTTTTGCGTTTTCTCCTGTCTTTTGCAATGCTCTGAGGCTTATGCATAGTTGCGAAATCTGACACGTGTGAAACATCTACTATGCAAATGTCATCAAATATCATAAATATCATGCATTGGTATTGGCATCTGTTTTTCTTGTGCAACTTTGTGGGGGCACTGATGTTGCCAATTAGCTGGAGGATGAGAGACGCTCACAGAACAAGGTCACCAGGCAGCTCACACCTTTTGTGAATTGCTCTTCGGATTTGCCCAGCGCGATCGTTGCAGCATTTGCCGCCATGACAAAAGGACAGCGGCGTGACTCTCACAGTAATAAGATCGGCGGCGCAAACCGGCAACCGTTCCTTGTCGATGTCGTGAAGGATCAGGGGGGTAGCAGATGACACCTTGTCTCCACTCGTAAGTGGTGTTATCCACGGTCACAGATGTTCTACCGATTTGTTCATGGCCCATAGAACTGATTGACCTTTGGGGATGGTTGCGGGTACCACCATTCATGGATATTCCCATTTTTGTGCACATAGAACTGAATGACTTGCATGGTTCAGGTCAGTCAGGTATTAGTATCCAACAGTTTGGAGGCATGGTCTCGAACCGATGCGCATGCTTCAATTTGAGATTGCATTTGTATATACATTGGAAGATGTGGAGCACAGGTATTTATCATGTACAAGATATCTGTATTTTGAATATGCCAGAGTATACCGTTGGACGCCCCGGCAAAAAAAATAGTATAGCAAGATAAAATCGACGTTTATTCCCATCGTAGATAGAATCATATCCCCCTGCCTTGTTCAATATTAAAGCCATTTCCTATTGGGGATGGTCCGATTTGACAACAACTATCTACTGCAGTATGGTTATAGATTTAATCTGCACTTGTGGCCAGCTGTGCTACACAGAGCCGTAAGCTACCAGCTCCCCAGCCGCGAGCTAAGTCGGGGTGGGGCACAGCCTGGCGTATCCCCAGCTGCTCAGACTGGTAACGTGTTTTGACGTGATTTGCATGTTTGGTAAGCTAGTAATCCAACCAGGTAATCATACCATGAATTATTAAGTATCATAATAGTATTAATAAGCTAGTAATTCTGGCATTTTTTACGTGATTAGTAGTCCAACCAGGTATTATTCGTGTGAACTGTTGACTGCATTTGGTGACTTTCACGAGCGAAGAAGAGTTTTATGCACCAGAGGGTATTGGCTTTGGGATACACAAAGATATTGAAAAGCGGTCGTGAGTCTGAAGTGAAAACCATGGAGTCATACGATAGGTAAAGCCATCATTGGTGAGGCTTTCCCAAGCCACCACACCAAATTTCAGACAAAGTCTGTAACATTACTGTAGTTTTTCAGGCACCTCGCCTCAGACAGTAGCCATGTTCTCGTATTCTTTGCTGCTTGTTGGTGATAGAAGCCATGAAAACTAGAGTCCGAAATGATCAATGCATGGTGGTTGGCATTTGTTCAGCATCGTAGCAGAAGGATCAGGTTGATGAAACCGCGTCCAGTATTGGTTTCCAGAGGATCAACGGCCATTGCAGTGCTCGCCGCTCAGGGCTGAAGAATCAGTGGTGGATTCCAAGCCATTGCAACTCGACCATGAATCTAAGTCCCTGGCCCCCTACGTCGCAATGGGAGATTCATCCCTTCCCTTGGCGTCGAGGGCTAGCCATTGGTTTGTGCCTTTCGTGTCTTTGCGAAAATATGGATCAGGAAGGGGTTGCATGACAAGACTCAGACCCTCAGAGAGTGCCAAACCAATTCCACTTGAGATGCTGGGTTGAGTAAGTGACACCATTGCATATAAAATTGTGTTACTCAGTTGTCCACAATGCATTTGATAGCTGATTCGACTTGTTGACACAGGTAGTAAAACGCATAATCAAGTATTATTAACGTGGTATTTTGGCAACAGTGATGACACTCTGCTTGGTTGTTTTAAACATTTTTCATTTCCCTTAGTATTGACGAATGGTTGCTTGGTTGACTTACGCACATTTTTCATGACAGGGTGGTTCAACCACCAACCAGGAGTCAATCACCAGCAGTTACCGCTCCACTGGATTGCTCCGCTGTGCTTTGCCGCACAGGGCAGGTGCAAAGACCATGGATACCATACCGTATCACTGATGCCAATGCATACGTATAAAAACAGTACTGTACCTTTACATGCATGGATTATACATGCACAATTTTTGTGTATATTTGCAAATATTTAGATAGATATGATATGATATTGTTTTTTCTTTTATTTAGATAGATATGATATTGTTTTTTCTAATATTTAGTTGATATGATATTGTTTTTTTAAATATATATATATATATATATAAATATATATATGTGTGTGTGTGTGTGCGTGTGTATATATGCGCGGTATGTGTGATTACTTTTTTCATACCATTTACATACATAGATAGCACTTGTATAGATAATTGTGTTTTTAATTAAATTGTATGTATGCAGTTGCTCATGTTATAGTACAACTGTCAAGTGTTGGTCATTGAAACCCATGCTGAGTGTGTCGCCTAGGCCAGGCGCCCGCAACACACTGCTGCAACGGACAGTGGCTGCCGTGGGTCTTCCAGTCTCTTGGTGAGCTAATGTGCACGAAGCAGGCAGCATCATCAAACATCTGTGAACATTCCATCTTTTTTGGCTGGTCCGTGTTTAACCATGATGAATGTTTAAGCATCATTTAACCATCATGTCGCCATCATTATGTATCATCCTTGTCGGGTCATTGAACGATCTGTTTGTTTATATATCTAGTGAATCAGTCTGTCTACACATTTTTTTTGTCTATATATACCGATCTGTCTACCTGATCTAGACTAATCCAAGCTGATTTTTTTCTAGATTCATCCTTTTTTCTCACTCAATTTGTCGATCTATCTAGATCTATTTTTAGACCCTTTTTACCTATGTGTTCTTGTCGGTCTGGTCATCTATCTATCTATCGATCCATCTACCTATCTATCTATCTATCTATTTGTCTGTCTGTCTATCTATCTATCTATCTATCTATCTATCTATCTATCTATCTATCTATCTATCTATCTATCTATCTATCTATCTATCTATCTATCTATCTATCTATCTACTGCATTTGTTTGGCCATCGAAGTTGTCGATGTATTTGCGAATCTCTCTGACCGATCCAATCTATTTTATCTATCTCATCCAATCGGATCAAAGCCAGGTTTACCTATGTAATTATCAATCAAATCTTAACATTGTCATATTGTCTATGTTTGTCAATCTCGTCCGATGAAAATTCCATCAGAATCGTATTTCTGGCTTAATATGGTTTAATTTTAGCTTATCCATAAATCAGCCCACCTTGAATATATGTTCATTTGCCGTCAATTTGCCATGTGAAAATATGTGAAAATGTACATATTTATTCCAAGCATGTTCCCTGGTTGTTGCTTTGATCGGGATGATGACCGCGGGCATTGTCAAAACTACTGTTTTATGGTTGCTCAGGGCTTCCTCACCCTCCTGACTTGCCGAGTGACTCCGATTTCCATCACAGGAATTGTTTGATTCCCCCGAAGCGCTTAATTGGTGGTTTAACTGTGGTTGACCGGTGGTTAGTTGATGGTTTAACACCGTCAATATGGTTAATACATGTTACAAATTGCTATTCTTGCCCATTGATTCTTTTGGCTCAAGCGTTCTCAATGATTTGACCACTATGAACTAAGCATTCTTGAAATCATAACCAACATGAACCGTCTAACCCCGTTACTGTTCTCCACAGTTACACCTCTTATTGTTTATTCCCGTGCTTTGATTTCTGCTGGTTGTTTCCGAGGTCTCGCCAGTCGTCGAAGTCACTCAAAAGCGTGGCAGCCGCAACAAGATCCAGGCGAGCACCAGGAGACCGGTGGATTATTTTTGTTGAAAACCTGGTTGAACGGTGGTTTCTTTGATGATCGACGATCATTGATATTATTGGATCTTGACGAACAAGGAGGACTGAATATCCAAAAGCTATCCTAGCACTACTATTCCCCAAGATCAAAAAGGATAAGCTATTCTTACTACTACGCGAACTCTAAACATACTATTGGCAAATTAGTGACCCTTAGCGAACCTAGCCTATGACATGGCAATAACCAACGGGCCAACCCTTCACCAACCACCATGGCCACCACGGCAGGTCGACTGGACGGCAGAGCCGGATTCACCCGTCGCGGCGCATGTCCAAGTCGAAGCCGAAAAGCCGGGCACGGCCGTCTTGCAGGAGCAGGTGAGGTCACTGTTGTGGCATTGGCCATGGGACGACCACAGGATGAACCACTAGGAATCATAGGATGCATCCCCAGGAAATACAGCTTTAACGTAGCTTTTACGTGGCTTAACCCCATTAGGAACGATAGGTTTTGTAAATTTAGGTATGGAAGGAAGGCTTCATGGTGAATTGCCTTGGATCTGGGAGCCCCTCAGCCAATTCTTCAGCATCAGTGCTAATGACCCACCATCAGTGACCATTATTAAACATATCATCAAACATCATGAATTCTGCGTCATGTCACTATTTTTTAGCACCAGTAACCAAACATCATCAAACTTCACGAAACATCATGTAACCTATGATCAACCATCACTAAGCACCACACTAAGCATCACTGAGCATCAACCATTGTCAACCACCTTCAACCACCAACAACCGTCAACCATCCACCACCATGAGCCCTTACAGGTTGCGCAACGTCTGGGCTGGACCTCCTTGGCACAGGCCATTCAGCCGCCTCCGGGCCTTGAAGCTGTTCGCCTCAGCGACCTGGAGATGCTGGGCGAAACACTGCGTTCAACGAAATCTGCGGGGTTCTCAAAAAGAGATAAAAGAGGGGACCTCCAAAAATGGCATTTGTTCTCTTTTTTACAAATGGTTTACTGCTAGATTACTATTGGCTTTACTACACATTTGGTGGTGTCCCCCAAAATCATCCAATCTCAATCATTTACAGGAATAACCATTTTTGGGGTACCATATTTTGCGGCAACCCCAAGAAGTGATGGTTGAAGATGGTTGATTTTCGTTGGCGGAATGCTTGTTTTGCATGTTCACTTCGTGGCTTATGATGATCATGATGTCTAGGAATTTACTGATAGTTCACTATAGTTGATTCTGTTGAGCCTATTTGTTGCGCTACAAATATGATGGAAACTGCAAGCTCATAGATTCTTACGTAATTTGGGATTGTCGTATTGGACGCGTCATTGACGGCCTCTTGATTTTGAGGGGAGATGAGAACGGTGGGAGTGCTGGGGGCTGCTCATAGGTTTACAAGCCAAGCTTCACGAAGGAGCGCATAGGCCCAATAGCTGTGAACAACGGTCCATGATGTTCAAAATTGGTCAATGGTGATTCATTATGCTTGACAAGCATGGTTCAGCGAGAGAATGGTTAGTGATGAAAAGATATGAAAAGTATGTAGCCATATCATTGACCTCCAGCCATTTGCCTTATTTTGGGGGGTACCAACCCACCTGGCCACCCCAGTGCTGCACCCAAGGATGGCCCACCTTTGGGAGCAGTGGACCTCCGATGCCATGGCCTTCAGCCCGGCCACCGGGGCCTCCACGGCCACCGGCAGCTGCCAGGCTGAAGCGCACGAGGAAGCACCACGGCGGCATGCTACAGGGGGAGCCCTTGCAACACTGGGGAGGCCAATATGCTGTGAACATATAAGAACCCTGGGAAGAACATTTGTCAATGGGATGTCCATTCACCTTGAAGTCATGCTTTTGGTGCTATAGGTCAATGTTTTACAACAACCAAGCCAATCAGTGGTATGACAGACTCCTGAAATCGTAGCTAAAAGAGGGTGGAAAATGAAATTGTGGGCGTTTTGTTTTGCCTCGATCAATATATCAATAGATCCCACTTTTTGATGGTAGGTCATGAGCTGTACAATGGAAGCCTGGGGGTGAATTGACCTACCACTGCAATCATTGTTGGTTTGGAGTTGTCTAAGTGCAGTGTTTTCCCAACCAAAAGTCCGTCATTACTGGACATCCCACTCCTAACATCTCTGAACAGAGCATCACATAGACATTGACATAGGGTGTTTTTTCGTATATTCCCAAAACGTTGCTTGTGAACCATGAACGCACCCCTATGATGTCCACCTATTGGCAACCAACCACGATGGAGTTGCTCAAGGTCAATTCGACCTTGGAACGCTCAGGACCAATCGGATCCGCAGAACAGTGATGCTGCACATTCCGAGAATCAGCACTTTCCGGTCGAAGATCCCTGGCATTGCTGGTTGTGCCACTCCCGCTTTTTGAGACCACTTGGTGTACTGAACTAGGTGGGATTCAGGATCATTCATTTTTGCTTTTGGTCCAATATGGAGCTTCTGTTGATAGATTGAATCTGATAAATGCCGATTTGAGTATGAGTATAGGCGGCCTTCATCAATGCCGAAGACAATTAACCAAAGCGTAGATTGATGATGACACAACAGAATCTTGGAATCAGCCCATTTCAACTTACAGGAGATTGCTGATCGCGCTCGCATGCAGCAGTTGGTACGGATACTGCCCAACTTTTAGTGTGTTGGGGCTGATGATGTTGTTGTTGCTGCTCTTGTTGTTGTTGTTGTTGTTGTTGGTGGTGGTGGTGGTGCTGGGGCTTTTGCTGCAGCATGTTGGCGACTCTCGCCACTTGTGACAATCCTCGTGCCAGTGTAATGGCCGCTTTGGCTATGGCACTGACTCGTGTACTAAAAATAGTGATATGTCGTCCCGATGTGCGGGCACATGCTGACACGCGATTTGCGGCATGGTTGGAGTGGCTCAATGCTTTCGAAGAGGCTTAGTACAAAATGGTGGCATGCCTTGGATTTGGCGGCTTTTGGCGTTGAATGCTTGATCAGAGTTTGTCGCCCCCAAGGTATACGTCACCTCTTTTTCATGCCCATGTTGCCATTGGAGCCGCCCAGCGATGTTGGCAAGTCAAGGGCCAGGTGGGATGGCTCAGCGCCCAGGATCCTCCAGCGAGCTTTGCTGATCATTCGGCACGAGATCCGGATGTCCTGCCGCGGCGTCAGGAGTGGATGTCGCCTGTTGATCACTCCCGAAAGGCTACGGGGTCTATGGGTGGCCAACGCCATGGTTGTGAACAATTTGACCTACAGTCTGTTTCCACATTTGCCACGTTGCTGGCGTTGCTGCACTCGTGACAATTCTGTACAGACATCTTGGCAGTACATTTGTTTATGCTTTTTTATCCGCTGTTCTTTCTCATTTTATATTTCTTGTTCGGACCGAGCTCTTGTTTGATCAATGCCAATCTTCTGGAAAGAATTGACACATCTGACCAACCCACCATTGAACCAACCATCTTGTTGCAGTACTTGTTATCTACCAGTATTATCCTTTTTTATCCATCCATATCTATCCTTTGACTTCAAAGAATCACTCCACCATAACCATGGCAGCCGCTGGTCAGGAGCCGCCACCTGAGGAACCACCAGAGGTGCGCACGCACCGAAGTTGTTGCGGCAGTTCAATGCAGTTCACGGGGCTGAGTGGGGTCTATAGAACACATGACAATCATGTACATATGATTCTTGATTTCTATTTTGAACTAAATTGATGTATATATTGGTTTATGTTGCGTGTTAGGGCCCAACAAATGAGAAACCCTGGCAAAAAAGCTGCTCTAGAATGTCCATGAGTGTTTTATTTGTTTACATTTAGTGAAGGTTGGTTATTTGTTTGTTCTATTTTGCTAGCAGCGAGGTAACCCAGATGAACCACGGGCTGCCCACCTCTTCATACATCAGTGGTTCATGGTTCCAACCATGGCTGCTGGTGTCAATTCTTGGGTGGTTTTGGTGAGTTGAGCTGCCAGAAAAAGCTCAAGGAAGCAAGAGGGGAAAGTCCAAATGTCCCACAGTATACTGCCTTCTTGATCCTTCTTGCACAAACCGCCTTCCTGAGTTCTTGAAGGGAAGGCAACTGCTTTCGCTGCAGCCCTGCCTGACTCAGGTAGCCCAAGTCGAGGAAGCTCATCAAGAGGATGACGAGTACAGAAAGGAAGTGCAGCAGTTTCCAGAGGATGTGCCACTACAGGAGGCCAGCAGCGAACGGCAGTTGAGTGATCGATCTCTCGGAAGTTGCACGTGTTGCATGCGAAAGGTGGGCCGAAAGAAACCCAGGAAAGGTAGTCCCACTGGTGCTTCACAATGTGAAGTGCTGATATACATGTGGATGAGCAATGATGATTGTACGCGATGAAGATGTGTATTTGCAGAGGTTATCAGACATCATCAACCATGGCTGTACTCCATCCAGGTTGCGACAAGAGAAACATGGGGTCTTTTTTTGGTTTGGACTGGATTGCATTGGACATATGTTTTTTCTGTTTGCTTCTGGTGGCACTCAGCCCTTGATGTGAAAGAGCGAAGATGATCCTTATTCATCAGTAGGGAAACTACAATTTCAAGGGTAGTTTCTCAATATCCTATAGACAACTCATACAAAGGTTTCCCAATTTGGTCGATGCCCATCATCCATCATATTTTTTCATGGTACGCATGAGTTTGTTCGACCCCGTCCAAGAACTATTTGTGTTTGATTCCCATTGCTTTCTCGCTGCAATTCCGTGAGTGTTTTCGCAATTAAGGACGATAATTACCTGAGAAATACAGCAAGTAAGAACTGGAGAAAAATGTTGACTCGCAAAGCCTAATGGCTCTTCAATGCTTGATTAAGAATTGTAAAAGAGAATGGACAATACTATCACCCAAGGAAATCATGGTTGAGACGAGAATCTATAGATCTGGGGGAGCCAGGAGGCTGATTGTCAGCGGAATAGGACGGGTGAACAAAGCCTGGCAAAAGGATGATAAGGACCATAAATAGTCATCAGAATCCATCAAATATGTTCGTAAGTATGAATGCTTCAACCATCACAATTGATAGCCAAAGAAATAAAACATTCAAGTCGTCATATTCCTGTCCAAGCAGGGGAAGAATCGTTTGGGTGGGCAGCTTTTCTTGCTGTTCAGGCAGCCCAAGCGGACGAGGAAACTGCGGACGAAGAAGACAAAGAGAAGGACAGTGAGGAAGTACAGGAGGTTGAAGACGATGTGCCAGTGGAGGAGGAGGAGGAGGAGGCCGGCCCTGACAGCAGTGAGGTCAATGATTAATTACCTATTTTCTGTGTGTGTCATGTGATCTATCACCGTCACTGAACCGAAAGAGCCAACAGAGCGGCTGATTCAAATCCAATGTTCTCACCAGAGGTGCGTTCTGTTTAGGCAGCAGCGAAGATAGTCTGGGGTGGCAACTTTATTTACAGCACAGGCAGCCCAAGTGGAGGTCAAAGCGGCGGATGAAACGGATGAAGAGGACAAAGAAAAGGACAGTGAGGAAGTACAGGAGGGTGAAGAAGATATGCTAGTCAAGGAGGAGGAGCAGGTGGCCGTGACAGCAGTGAGGTCGATGATTTTAGGTCGATGGTTAATTAGCTATTTTCTTTGTGTGTGTGTGTGTCATGTGATCTATCATCCTCACTGAACCGAAAGAGCCAACAGAGCGGCTGATTCAAATCCAATGTTCTCACCAGAGGTGCGTTCTGTTTAGGCAGCAGCGAAGATAGTCTGGGGTGGCAGCTTTATTTACACCACAGGCAGCCCAAGAGGAGGAGAAAGCGGCGGATGAAGAGGATGAAGAGGGCAAAGAAAGGGACAGTGAGGAAGTACAGGAGGTTGAGGGAAATGTACCAGTCGAGGAAGAGGAGGAGAAGGAGGAGGCCAGCCATGACAGCGGTGAGGTTGATGATTACATGATACTGATTAATTAGTTGTTTTCCGTGTGCCATGTGATCAATTGCTTTTAGTAGAGCCGCTTGAACGCAAAAAGAAAAACGATTAAAGAGCGGCATTATACTACTATACTTTTGGTATGTTTTGGTGGGTTTGTTTTTTTCTCCATGCGGCAGGAAGGATTGGTTGGGCTGGCGGCTTCCCCACGGCTCAGGCAGCCCAAGCGGAGGAGGAAACTGCGGATGGAGAGGACGAAGAGAAGGACAGCGAGGAAGTACAGGAGGTTGAAGACGATGTGCCAGTCGAGGAGGAGGAGGAGGAGGAGGAGGAGGCCGGCCGTGACAGCAGTGAGGTCGACGATCAGTTTGCAATCTTTGTGTGCCATGTGACCCATCACTGTGGATGGAGCCTCTTGAATCCAAAAAGGAAAATGGTGAAAGAGCGGCTGATTCAACTTGAATCTTCTTGGCAGAGGTGCGGGTGGCGGCTTTCCTTACGGCTCAGGCAGCCCCAGTGGAGGAGGAAGTGACGAATGAAGAGGAGGAAGAAGAGGCCCGAGAAAGCAGCGATGTCACACACAACGCTGGTGTCTCTAGCATTCTTTGGCCACTCTTGCACTTGCGGGGGTGAGTATCCATTTATGGTATGTGTGAGGCAGCTGCTGTGATTGAAGGTGGAAGGATTGAAGCTAATCAACATATTTTTGGATGAATGAGTATTGAGGGGGCCTGCCCATCAAATGGGATCTTGGAGCTACTGCAAGATCTGGGCAGGACAAAACCTGCTGATATCTGACCTAATTGATGTTTGAACCTTGAAACGCAGAATCAATCAAAAAAAGTCAAGTTCCAGACGCGTCAGAGTACCGAGGGTTTCAAAGCACAGGTTGGTCGTGTGTTTCCAGGCCGAGCCAAACCAACTCGCCTGGGGTTTTCAGTGAGGCAGAATCCCTGCTGTTGCCAGACTCCATCATGGCCATCCCATGGCCTACATGGACCCCTAAACCCTTCGTGGCTGGGGCACCCACGAATTCCGAATGTGCCGCAAGGTTTCTGAAATGCCTCGAGATGAGGAGGAAAGCGACAACCAGGAGGCATGAGCTGGTGAAGAGTGACATGCCGATCAGGCAACCATATGTAACTATCCTACGCATCGTACCCATTGGGTACGGGAAGATACCGGAAGATGCTATCAAAGATGGTGGGTTGTTCTTCGCGGGCCTATTCTGCTTTGGCCAGTGGTCATGTAGAAAAGCGGGTAGCAGTTGCTCTTAGAGCTCAAGTTTCAACATTTTGTAACGGCTTCAGTTCAGACACTTTTCCCAAGTGAGGAGTTCTTGTTGCTTGCGGCATAGTATTTGCCAGTGAGGCAGTTTGTCCTAGCTCTCATGATTTTCAATCAAGAGCTTTGTAAAAATTTGATTGCTGCAATCCATGGTTATCAATGAGATTGCACCACCACTAGATGAGTGAAGAATCGCACTCGCTGAATCACACACACACACACAAATTTACAAAAATAATATGACCTAGGCAATGACATTTCACAATATTTCACACATACCCACAAGATGAGCACACACAATACGCACGCATGGCGCATTGTCATGTCATGGCTGTTCCCAGCAAGGCCCTTAGCATTTCGAGGATTTCAAAGATTTCAGCATTTTGGGAATGATGGTCATTCTGAACTACTGTAACTACAAAAAGTTTGAGTATGAGATGTTTGAGTCCTACCAAGGTTGCTAAGAACCCACCAGATGTCTTCATGTGGTGTTCCTTGGGCTTTCCACCAGAGTATCATCCCTTGCGCCAAAGGATCCGCAGAACGAACTGGTCAACGAAGATCGAACGGACGACTCCAGCGGTTCTGAACCACCTTCCGAAGGCCAGGAACGACGGGTCTCGCAGGAACACGATCCAGCGCTGGTTGCGACCGCGTGGCGAAGTTGCGAAGCCTCGAAGAAAAAGAAGAAGAAGGTGCCGAGTTGCTGGTGATTTGGTGGAATTTTGGTGGAATTGGGTGGTTTGATGATGGTTCGAAGCAGTGGTTATGGATGATTCATGATGCTATGTGATGCTTTATCTTGGCTAAGAATGGATAACTATGGAGACTTGTCTATAGAATGAGTTATCAATGATTGCCAGTGCTTAAATATGACTACGTATGACTAATCTTGGCTAAGAATGCATTATGGCTAAGAATGCATAGATTATTTTAAGTGAATCATTAACGACGAAAAAAAGTGCTTTAGGGCCGGAGTCCGGGCTAAGAATGAATCAATTGATTCATTGATGATGAATGGTTACCAGTGCTTAGCGATGGTTAATCTTGGCCATGAATGCACGGTTGTCAATAATTCATGGTTGATAATGTTTGGCAGCTATGAAGAGGGTGAGAGAGATGATTGACAGAGGTTTTGGTCGTTAACAGTGGTTGATGGTGCCCAATGGCAGTTACTGTAATGATGAGCAATGGTGGTGAATGATGCGCAAGTTCCCGAAATGGCTTTGAAAAGATTGCGTGGGAAAATAGAGCACATGCCACGATGGATGAGGGCGTGTGATAATTACGACAGGTTGTTGTTGCCTTAGGTAATGATATTCAAAAGGGGCATTCAAAAATTCCAACGGCAGACCGATATAGAATATGACAATTACCAATATTACCATTTTGCATTTTGGGACTTGATCCGATAGGTAGCCACCAGCATTGAGGCACACCAGGAGACTTGAAGGAATCAATTGGATCAATTTGCATGGTAGGATCATCTCTTTCATGAAATTGCATCATTCAGCCCAGAGGACGGTAATTGCATGTAGTTGTGTCGTAACGCCTCATTATGTGTATAATGTGTCTGACAAACTTTGACAGTTTGAACTATGAACTGCGGTGCGTTCAACCCGTGGAAATTCGAAGGCTGTACCTGCTTTGGAGGTGTCCTTTTTTACTGATTGGACATTTGAGAAAACATACTGTCCACAACCGCAAGCAGAAATGGATAGAAATGGTTCATATAGATTTTAATTTTCAAGAACTTTGCCTGTTTGATCATGAGTTCATTGGGTACGTGTCGCATCCCAACCGAGCTTGGCATCCCGCACGCAGTGCGCCCGACCGCGCGCTATGTTTCAGGTGGCCAAGAAGGGAAACTCCGGAAATACTCGGGGTCGACATGTGACAGTGCACCTTGGAAGCCGTGACTGGCAGTTTGATTGACATTGTTTTGATGGGGATTTTGTATATAGGATTTTGGTATTATTCAAAGGGGACAGCGACCAACAGCTTACGGTCAAATCAACTGCTAGGTATAGCTGGTGGTTTGATTGGCATTGTTTTTTTCCCCATTGACTTTGTGATGATTGATTGATTCGCTTGCACTGTTTGGGCATGGGTTAGAACCACTAACCAGCTTAGCTTTGTATGCGGCGTGAACTGGCGATTTGGTTCCAGATTTGGTTCCAGCATGGTGCTTCTTACTGAGTTGGTGGTGGTTAAGATGCAGTGCTTCTTAACCGTTTGATCCAATTATTACTTTGCTGGTTGATGTCAGGCCACCCAGCAGCCAATGCTTACCAAACTTCACATCCTCACCCATAACAATGTTGCTTCGCTGGATGTTTCACCAATATTCACCAACAACCTGAAGATCTAAAATGCGGAATCCAATGTTCACCGATATTCAGAGGTCCTGCTTGGCTGAGTGGCTGCGATGTTGAGGCCTCGAGCGGCACGAGTCCCAAAGACGTCGAAGACGAACCAGAAGTGGGACGAGGAGCCCCGTTGCACGGCCTAAGTTGATGATTGCTTGCTACTGGTATGGCTGAGTGAGATTTCTGGTCAGCAACACTATCGCCTAAGAATGGTACACCCAACAAATTCCAGATGTGTTTCTCCAGGGAGACAGAGTATATAGCTAGTAGAAGTAGTTTTTTTCCTCCAACAGGTGATATTTGCGCACCACGGTTGTCATTCACTTTTGTCATTTATCGATGTGGCATGACTGAACATGGGTATAGGATGGCATAGGCAAGTTTCAACAGGTGGGTGGAAAGAAAGGATTTGGGTGGACTTGTTTGATGGGCTAGACTTTACAGCGCATTGAAACACAGGAAAGCCCTTGCATTAACTAGGCGGTGCCAAGTATTTTCAGCTGATTAGCTAAGTATACAATTATTAGCTTTTGCTGAACCAGTACATTACCATTGTTTTCGCACTTGAGAGCAATATGAACCCTCAACCATCAACCAGTACTAATTCTCCATTCATCAATCGCTCTTGGACCACGATAATTATGGAGCCATCAAGCGTGCCCAACTGTTGCGTCTCCGAATTACTCCATTTGATGCGGTGAGGAGGTGCTCAAAGATGTTGGAAGCTCGACGCACTGGGACGGTGGGAAGGGATGGCATCCACCACTGAAATCATCCGTGTTGTTGGGGTCCAACCGTTGTGAAAATGGTTTTGATATGTTTTGATAATGCGTAATCATGGCAAATAGTGGCAAGTATTGGCAAGTCATGGTCGTACTGTAGCAAGCAATTGTGGATGAGATGATTTGATAACAATTCGTAGAAATAAGAATGCTTGGTGAAAACTCGCCACCAACCGATAAATTAATCGTTGCGATGGGGCAAATCGACAGTTTTGGCAAATTATTCGTGGTTGATTGCTTTGCATTGGAATGGCATCATATAACAATTAAGATTTAATGATTGGCTCGGGAATACAGGTGAAGGCATGTTCTATTGAATTGTAATGATTGATGATTGCCAGTTTGCTGGTCATATCATTCTGCCGGCTAACATTTATGCATGCAGGATCGTTACACTCACAGCAACGGAAAATCACCATTCCCAATAGGTAAGTAATCTACTTGCATGGCGGAGCATCTATTGCCATGGTAGATTGCCAGAGTGTGGTGACTTATTATAGTATCTCCAATTTGGCGTAGGATTTACTGGGGCGCCAAACAAGCCAGAGTCGCAATCAGCATGGCTAAATAGTGATGTTCTGTGCTACTGAGGATGCATGTTGAAAGCACAACCTTAGTTTGCACACCTTTGAAGTTCAGAATATACCGCAGCATATGCCATTTACAAGGCCTGGCAAGAGATTCACCAGCATTTGTAGTTTTCGCGGCAAGTGTCCTAATTTGACAAGTCAGCTTGCAAGGACACAGAACAGTTTTGCAATGCGACAGAACATGAACACACAAAGGCCTTGCATTCGCATGGAGCCATGTCCTCTTGGAGCTGACAGTACCTCCATTCCAAATCATTGTGACAAGCATATATCATCGTAATTTGACCGCCATGAGGTTTCCACGCGATTTTGAGCTGGTGATTTACAAGGGGCCGGGGCCCCTAAGATAGCCAAGTTGGCTAATATGGTTCTACCAAAGATTGTATTTTCCCTAGTTACAAGTTACAACCCAGCTTAGCTTACGTTTGGGAGCCCCACCTTGTACAGTACCTACTTTGCTAGTTCTATCGCACAGCATGTCTCCCAGATGGACCTACGGCCGCCATTGCCCAGGCACTGGCAGATCTTTTAGCCTCGCCAAGCCACTTGCGATGCTCGCGCTTGTCGGAGCTTTGTGGCTGATTTACGCAGCGCCAGCCTCGGAAGCTGTGAAAACGCCTCGCCTTGAAGCCACAGTTTTTTTGAGCTTAAGAACACGTGACTATGATTAATTACAAATTATAAGAGATAGAAAGATAGATAGATGGAACTAACCATGGTGAAGTAGATGGAATAATCCGTACAAGTCTAAGATGAGCTGCATGGAATTTCTGCTCCAGGGTGGTCATACCAGTTAAGCGCCACCACCACCAGCACCGCCGTGGACCCAGGCCAAGGTGACTTACGAGGTTCTAGGAATTCTGGAGCCGACACCAACAGGACTGAAGCAACCATAGCCCAGCCCTGAAAATAATCGCCCGGGAAGCTCCTTTTGTTCCAGCTTGTTTTGTTCAGATCGGTCAACATGAATAGATAATAGTTACTAACTGAGACTTGGGTTTCTGATTCCATGATCGGATTTCATCGTTGCATGAAATATACAAGCTCCAGAACCTATCCACGTTGATTATGCTCATGGTTTTGCAAATGGTAGTGGCTTTTATGAATGGTTGGATCTTCTTTCGTTATTGCGCCAGGCGCGTGACTCTGCACAAATTTCGCTGCAGTTTGTGTTTTTGTAGTGCCATCCCTTTCCTGCTTTTGTGCAGGACCAGAGGCCGTGAAAGTTGTGCAACCCTCCGTGCCCAAACACTGCACCACTGAGAAACTTGGCTACTAAGCGTCCGGTTGGCATAGACATCACAAAGGATACAAGCTAATTATGTGACGGCGGAGCCTCGTAGCAGCGGTTACTCATTCATAGGTATACCGGTGTATATGATGTGTAGGTTAATGAGTCATTAGCCGATCACTTTTCGCTCAAGCGACTGTGAACCTCAGCACTCAGTACTCAAACGATCGGTCCGCCGACTCAAGCAGTCTGTTTGCTTGAGGAGAGACTAGTTGTTTTTGAAGTGTGGTTCTAGTCTCAAGCGGTTTGTCCTGTTCAAATAGTGTAGGAAAGGGTGAACCATTTTGAAACCACCAACCAGTCGTCGGCAATCCTGGGTAGCCAAGAGGTAGCCCCCATCAGAGGCTGCAGCCCAAGTAGGAAGCCGGTCGATGGTGGCCCCAGGCAGCGCCACTAGGGGCAGGCTTCACTCCCTACACAGGTTCCGCATGACAGCTTGGAGACTCAGGATTCCCAGGAATCTGCAGCGGGCTCCCAGAGGGAACTTCGATTCGCTGGTCACAGGCATCATCCCTCGAATCACCTTATACTCGCCATGCTTCTTGGCAGGAGCCAGAACCATGCACCTGACATCAAAAAACTTGTGGGCATTCATGCACTCATCTCAAACCAAGGCTTTACACCAATATGCACTGTTCTGATGCTTTGGCTTTTGTTGACTGAAGGAAAGGCAATTTCAGTTGCACGAAAATACATCAGCATGCACTATCCCATGAATATTTTATACCTTTAGGATATTTTTAGATTTGGAAATGATGGCATCATCTACCAACAATGTGATATACCCCAAAAGCCCTGCTAGTGAATCGGCTGACTCTTTGCAGCAGGCGGCAGTGCATGGCCAATATAGGAACTATACCCCCACTAACCGGAGAGGGCTCAGAGATGTCAGTCCCGCAAGCAGCACGGGAATCGTGATTCGGGGTCGTTAAAACATCAGTCCTTTTCGCTCAGCCACGTGCCATTTCCATGTGCAGCAGTAGATATCCATTTTAGATGTCCATACATGATCACACATCCAGATGTGTGTTCAGTGTGCGGCATCCAAGTTCCTGTAGATCCCAGCTTGGGTTTGTCAGAGCATTCGCCTTCCCGCGCTGACCAACTCAGCTAAGGTATGTGGAAAAGTTTCGCCAAGGTTACGACGCAGTTTGCTCCCAGTGCACTATGGCATCTCGACTTCCAGCAACACCGGAATACCGGATACCGGATCCAGCATTAGTTGAGAAATCACCAGCAGCAATTCTTGTCAAATTAGACGTGGTGGTGGTTGATAGTTTGAGGCCCGCAATGGTCATATGCATTTCGGATCTTGGGTTACTATTTTGCTGGGTACGGTTTTTCACTGGCCACTCGGAGATTGCTGTGACCATTAAAGTACCTTGATCTGAAAACCACTCGTCACCCTTTATAATGTGAGAGACGCGAGAGGGAATGATTCGTTGGAATTTTGCATCATGGAAGTCAAGCTTGCTGGGTGCTACTCACAAACGCGTGGCTAACCTGTGGGTAAAGCTTCAACAAATGGTCGGAAAACAACTGTATGGAGGCGGTCCCTTGCAATGACGCCCTTGCACAAATCATTTGTTAAGGAACACATGAATATCATTGAATAACCATGTCAGAAATGCATGAATGATTGTGGTTAATTAAGTGATATCAAGGGGATTAAAGGGGTACTTCCATATTAACAACATTTAGCAACCCACCATGTTTGATGGTGAATCACCTGTTGTACCTATGTTCAGCTGATCTGTCCGCGAGGTCATGGAAGCAAGTCCATCATCCTGCACCTGGTGAGCTCGAATGGGTTGAGATCACGCATCCCTATGAACATCCTGTGCCACTTGCTGCTGAGTTTGGTTGTTTGTTGGGAGCGAGGCCAGGAGCCAGTTGGGTACCCAGGACTGGCCTTTTAAAGGGCCGGAAGAATACGGTGGAGCGAGGCCAGAAGCCAACAGGAGTGCCCTAACCACTATGGTTGATTCTGGGGACTTTGCAAGAGTCCAGGGCCATGGAAGAACATACGATGTCTCTGCGAGCTGATGGGAAAGTGGACCGTCCAATTTGGGTAGAAAACTGGTGGATGCTGGTGCTACCCCGGCACCCAAGTGAATTGAACCATTTTTTGGCTAGGCGTTCCCCCCGTGGCTTGAAGCCACCCGCGCCACCGCCTCCCCAAGAATGCCTGCAGTGCCCCCAGACCCTCTCTCTACCTGACATGGAGAGTTCCATGATTTTCCCTTTGGTGAGTTCCTCTACCATGGACTGTGCATGTTGTGCTATGCGACGCTTCTCAGGACCATTTTCAAGGCCAATGGAAGTGCTCTGGATGATTTCAGTGGCCAACTCTACCGCATCATTGCGAGAAACATCTTGCCTCGGTTCGGCCACTTGAACGAGCCTCGGCACAGCCCGTGGCAAAACAACGACCGCAAGCCGCGATGGCTCTCTCGGCCAGCAACAAACTTTGCAGATTTGTTGGTGCTGCTGTGGTGGTTGTGCTGGTTGTTGATGATGATGATGATGATGATGATGATGATGATGATGATGATGATGATGATGATGATGATGATGATGATGATGATGATGATGATGATGATATATGTATTTATATGTATTTAAATATGTGTATATATGCGAGGCCGACGCCAACCAGGGGTTGCTTGTGGACTTGTGCACTCATCTTGGCCCATGACAACGGGGTGAAGCATTACTCACTACAGCTGTTGCCATTATCTACCATTATGAAGACTATTAATCAGCATTCAGAATACTACCTACAATTACAATAGATAGATCTCACCACCAGAATCAAGCAGTTGGTCCATTTGTTTCACCAATTGGTCCAGTCAGCAATGATAACCATAATCAGCCATAGGTCATGGATTCATCACCCCAGGTGTTGGCCCAACCCGAAGACCAGTTGGTGTCACGACAGCGTTACCAAAGCCGCTGCCAGGGACGCGGGGTGGTGAACCGTGGTGTCGCCCCTGGCGTCCGTAACGACATCATGCGGAGGTTGATCGCCCAGGGACTCAGTGGTGGATGTCTTCATGGTTGAACTGCATGATTATTTGAATGCCTGTTTTGGCCCAGCAACCCTCTTACTGCAGTTCTGGAACCCAGTGAGGGAAGGTGAAACTTATACTCCACATTTGTGGTTCCCTTCTGGGCAACCTGAGCCCAGGAGCAGTCCTATGGATGGTACCAAGCACAGTACGGTGCAGGGTTGCTGGTGATGCTGCCCGATCCGGAGCCTTGGTGTGATGAGTCGATGGCACGAATTTTGTGGATGCACCTGTTAGATCAGTCATGGTAAGTCATCAATCAGCCATCATGCACATACACGTATCGCAATGTAATCTATTTGCATGCATGCACCGTTTTTGTTGTCTTGCGCGGTTTAAGTGCTATGTGGCTATGTATCTATAGATTATAGGTTTGTTTGTCTATCCATCATCTATTTGTTTACTTTTTGTCTCGATCTATATCTAGATATGTCTATATCAATATCTATTTGTAAGGCTACTTATTTGTCTATCCTGTTCTCTTTTGTTTTTCGCATGCTTCACAGGGTCCTTGCCCGCTGCAAGGCGGGCAAAATTTTACCTATGCCCCACCAATACTAGACAAGAATGGCAAAGAATAGCCAACAACTGAGACAATGTAATAGTGAAGATCCATGGGGAAGTTGGAATAGGCCAAACACCATGCGACAGGATATGTTTCACCACCCCCCGGCCAAGGATGCCCATGTCAATTTGGCGAAGGCTCAACTTGCTTGGAGAAATACCTTCGAAGGTGGCCGGCCAAGTTCTTTCGCCAGCTGCAACCAACAGGAAATCTTCAAACCTGACACCAGCAGGTATGAGACTTCGAAGGGATTCCAGCATGTTTTCGAGCTGATTCTTAAGGGTTGGGGCCCTTGGGGGACCTTTTGCTGCCAGAGTTGCGACTTCTGAAAGTTTAATTGCACCTGCTACGTGCCTAAAATTGCTCGCCCAATGAACTCGGTACAAATATCATGCACAACCACGCAGCACATTTTGGTGGTTGAATATCCGAACCCTCCCATGGCAATGCATAATTAACTATTTGTACCTGTAAACTTCAATGGAACAGCTATAGACCAATAGATATCATCCAGACAATCAGTTCAGATTGGTTGTAGTCTATAACGACCCATCTTGCTGTGAGCAATAGATGAGTGAACTGAACCGATACCTGTGCAGCCAGTCACCCCAGTTGTTGGTTTGTTCGGCATCCGTCGCAGTCTTGGCGCAGCAGTACACGCCAAGATATCGAATGGTTCCTCGGACTCAGATTTCTGGTCCTTCCGAGCGGTGCAGTATGTTTGCACATGTTTGCTCCATCGTTACTCGTGCTCATTCTGGCTTGATAGTCAACTGATGTCAGCTGTCTTTTTGTTTCAGATGGTTGGGATTTTTTATGATGGAAAAGCATTCATCATGATCAAATGCCTTCACTTTGGGAGTCAGGGCTGTGTAGCTGAGTTGGCTTTGGTAACTCTTGAATTCCAGGGTGAAAACTCCATCACTGCAAGTTTGCGAGGCACACAATTTGTGGTGGTGAGGTGAAGCAGGGGGTATTTTCAGGCATCCCAGCTAATCACTTTCAAGAAAGTTCAACAGAAGCCATCCAAAGATCCACCAAAAGTACCCAAAAGTGGAATACATTTCCTAGGGACTCGAGCCAAAGCCTTGTCTATGCCATTGGCATATGCATGGGGCAATGCTGATTTGAGCTGAGTTTATGCCCAACCTCAATGAAGTCAGTCCTCATCATTAAGCGTCTTCAACCAGAGCTGTTCATTGGTTGCGGCCGGGAAGTTCCACCTCCTCAGGCAATGGATCAATATCCAGATCCAAAGTACACCTATAGCTATTGGTCCTGAAGGACCTCGATGGGAGTTGTTCATCTATTTCCCTGTCAGTAGCTGACCCCAATGGTTGCTGTGCCTGGCTGAGCCTCATCCCATGAGAATCCAAGCTTTGCTGTTAAGCTGCAGGCATTCGCATCCACCTTCAGCCCTTCCTCAAGAGAGTGGATTCGGAAACTCGGAAAAAGCGCAGGTGCCCGCAGTTGGTTGGGTGCTTGATGGGTTGGTTTTGATGGGTTGGTTTTGGTGCTTGTTGGGTTCGTTGCGTTGTTCTTAGAAATGTTGGATTGAATTGGTTAAACACATCTAGATGCTGGATGTTGCTGACTATCTCAAAATGCTGTCATGTTTTGTTTTTTATTGTTGCCCATGCTTTATGCAAACACGGCTGATGCTGAGTACGGACCTTAATCATTGTGGGCTGTCAAAGAAGGTTGGCCGCATCGCGGCTCAGGAAGGAGTTCGGAGTGACCCAATTTCCAGCCGTCGCCATCCGGGCTGCCTTCTATGATCCCTTTGCGGCAAGCCATAAGCGCGAAGCTGGCTGGACTGATCCGTGGCATATCTTCAAGGGTGAGATCACTTTTCAGCATCTTGGCAGTGAAATCACCAGGGAAGGGGCACAGAAATCTCAGCCAGCTTGGAGTCAGGGCCAACCTTTGCAGGGTAAGAAGGAAGCCCCAAACAGATCACAGCAGCACGTTTGTTCTTGGGCGGTGTGGTTGGCCTCATTCTTGCATGCTTTTTGAGATGATGAGAAATGATTGGACCCGTTCTTCTCGCGAGCATCGACAGTGTAGTCTAGGGCCCAAGTGTTTGTCAGCTGGGAACCACCACCTTCCAACACAGAAGACCATCGCTATCAGGAAGAATTCTTGCTGGGGTCCAATTCAACCGAGTTTGCCCCAGTATGTTTTCGAGTGATTGAGGAATGTTATTGGTTATTGACTTGTTTTGGGCCAATTGTGATGACTACAACGGTTGCTTTCCCAACATCTGGACCATGTCATTGTCCAAGAACAACAGCTGTCCATGACTGACATGACAGTCTTCTCGTCCGCGTTGAGGAACCTTTTGCTCTTGGTCAAAGATGCTGAAGCCGGCTGTGCCTTTGCTAACGAAGCTACTTTTGCGGTTGGGACTAAGCCTAAGTTCAAGGGTTTGTCATTTCAAGTTCTGCAGTTGTTCGTTTGTTTGTTTATCACTTCCAGATGCAGATACATGAGAACGTGTTCAAGTGCCATGTTTGATTATGTTTGCATGAGATTGCGTGAGAACGCCTGAACTTTAAAGAACAAAGACAAATTCTGTGCTAGTTGGCTTGTTCACTATACCAACTGTGTGTCATGCCCATCACATTCTGTCATGTTCACTGTGCCACTATGCTAGTGGGCTTGTTGGCTTCCCCAGCAGTTCATGGCTTGCAGGTCTCTCGTGGCACAAACCCACGTGGACTTCCGGTGGCGTTCGACGGAAAAGCGATCATGAAGGGATTTGCTTGCCGCAGTAGAGTAGAGCTTCACAATTCTCAACGGCGTTCCCCTCAGCTTCCGAAGGGCTGTTGCTTGTGGGGTCTGAAGCAATCGAATAAAGGATAATATAAGCATTTTTTCAAATATGTAATGAAGAATTCTGAATATGTCGCGGCAGCTACGGGAGCTGCCCAACTTTTCAAGTGGCCGCCTGCCTCCGTGGCTCGATGGCCAGGGAGTTCCAGGGACACTACTTGGATACAGCACTAGGGAAGGACCTGTGATGCAATGACCTCTTGTTTGGACGATGTCGTCCCACCAGCCTTGAAGAGTCTGAATTTGGGTTTCTCTTTCCAAGCTACTAGAAACTTGTGACAGGAAAATACCAATCCCTCCTTTTGACATCTTTGGACCCTGAAAGTGAGAAAGTGAAAGTGTTGCTGGGTAGAGTGGACAATTTCGGGGCACATGTGTTTGCCAGCCATGGTGTAGCAGATGCGTCGAGCTATTCAGGTATGATATATCTGCGACTCGCGGCATTGTTCCCAAGTCCATGATCAAAGCCGTTCGTTAAAGTTTAACGTGGTTTAATGGTCTTCTTGGTCAATTCTTATCCAATATGCTACTATGCGGCGTTATAGATCGTACCTAGAGGGAGCTTCAAGAAAATCTTCCAATTCAATGTTATAGCCCCCAAAAGTCATTGTTATCCATTTAAAATGGCACCCCCTCAATTAATAATCCGTGTTTATTGATCCGGGGTCAACATTACCTAGCAGCGTTCAAGAGAAAACTAGACACCATCTTGTAATCCTGCCCTTTGCTAAAGAACACCAACGGATTTGGATCCTTTTATGCCTCAAGTCACCAACCAGAGCGAAACTTCCCAAACTTCCATTTGCTAATAACTAGCTGCCTCCGAAGATGTGAAGATCAAGTTGCTGAACATGTTTCCCAGGTGGTTGGTTCTCTGATCATGATTTTCTCGTTCTACCTTGGTAGCCTCAGGTTCTGAGGTGTTTTTGACAACGCGCATTTGTTTATAACTTTTTGTTAGATTCCGACTTCGAAACCTCACAACCGTGGGGTCACTAGGGGTCACTGCTCAGCTGTACAGAAAGCACCGCGCACCAGCGGCGTCGTGTCCCTGCTGGTAGCCGCGTGGCCGTCCTTCCAATTCGTTTCCCATCTTCTTCCCGCGGCTTCCCGGAGCACATGCCTCAGCCGTCCTCAAGCTGGGCCTTTGAAGCATTAGGGTACTCTGTTGGTCATGGTTTGCTAGTGAGAAACGGAAGGTTTTGTGGCCTACTGTTGTGTCCAGTGACGAGCCTCCAAGTGTTCAGAACCTGCTATTTCATGCTATGTCCACCTATTTCCATCTTTTTCCGAACTTTTCACTGATGCTTCAAGACTTGTAAAGCCTTTGTGTTGTTCAGATTGTCAAAATGTTGGTGCCTTCCCCCTTCGGGTTTGATATGCTCGATTTGCGATCCTATGCCTTTCACTTGCCTATTTTATGTCGGCAACCTCCAGATGAGCTGAAAAAAAAGGGGGTAATAAGAGAGTAGTATTGCAGGATCCCTGGTTCAGAATTCGCTGCACCGCCGCAGCTATATCAGACATTCATGGTGTTTTAGGACTGCTTGATTTAGTTGGGGAACGACATCCTGAACGACATCCGAAACGACATCTGAACGACATCCAGACATATATGTATAAGTTTATGTATTGTATTTAGATTATATTTCTCCATACAGACATATTTATATTTTGTCCATCCTGGTAATAATTGGCAAGCTATATTTCAATTACCTTACTTGTCTAGTTTGGCCAGCTGACTCGGGGCCGAAACGACATCTGAAGGACATCTGAACGACATCAGAACCTGTGCCAGGATGCTCAGCTGACCTATTGCTACGAGAAGGTATTATAGAACGTACTACAAAGTATTACAACCTTTGCAAAAGTACTACAACGCACGACAAAGTATTGCAAAGTATTGCAACGAACTACAAAGAAGAATCTAGTTCAACCAGTTCAGATTCCAGCGCGGAGACATAAATATGAAGACCGCCGCTTGGAATTCCACCCATTTCATGTTGGGATCAAGATTTTCAAACAGGGTTTTTTTTCCGCCTCAGAACGCAGGGGTTGAAAAACGCCGCCAATCATTGTAGATTTAGGTGGGGTTTTATGGCCCTGCGGGCCCCCCATAATCATTCAGCATCATTAGTTGAATGCGTGACCGTGCTGGCCCACAAGCATTATTGTTTAAATTTTGTATTTTTTTGATGATTGGCCAAGGGGGTGGCCTCTTTCTTCGGCTGATACATCATCTCAATAGTGCCGTTGAAAACTGTGGCAACTGTAGCAGGGCCTCGAGGGCTAGAGCTTGAAAACCACACTGTCCGATTGTTCAGCCCATGTTTTTCCAAGTCTTGTTGAAGCGGTGGATGATTTGAGGCCCCATTGCCCTTGGAAGCCGGAGACAATGAACGTGCAGCGCTGTTCCTGCTTTTTTGGGAGCCGGTTCCCCCTGGATTCTAAGCACACAGCGGAAGGGGGGTTAACAAGAAAGTCTACAGAAATACCAACAATTCATTCCCAACAAAGAGAGAGAGAGAGAGAGAATGATACACACACACGCACACACACATGCATGTAGACACAAAGACGTCCATGCTACTGTTTGCATAAGTATACGATGGTCTACACACCGTTTTGCACATATATGCATGTAGCAAGAGACCTGTGTGTGTGTGTTTGTTTTTTATTTATGACGCTGCATATGGTGGTTTCTTAAAATAGTGGACCCCAAAAATGAATTGTTTATTACTACAAACAGTTTATAAAGGATGATTTGGGGGGGTCCCCTATTTTGAGAAACACACATATGAACAAGCCACTATCTGTTTGCATTTTGTAGAAAATACATTCCTAGAAAGTCCGGTCTATGTGCACCCACATGCAAAGTAGATGTATATGACCACGCGCACGTGCACTATGGTGAAAGGGGTATGTCACCGGTATGTCTATCATTGTCTATCCATCTAAGCTGGTGTGAACCAGGTCAGGGTGACCATGTTGTGACTTTGCGAGCCCGGTTGGGAAAGCCAAGGCTGGTTGTTCGCCTGTTAAGGATGGTGAGGACTGATGGTCAATGATGATTGTGGTGACTGGAAAAAATATAGATAAAAGTTACCTATATATCACGAAAAATAGCATAGAAACATTGTAACAGTACATGGCTGATTGGCACACGCAGTGTGACTGGTTAAGGATGGTCACTGATGGTGAAGTATGGTCACACAGGCATGGTCTGAATTAGCGCATCAGTGCACATACGTAGATGATTTCTACTTTCACACGTACACTCTTGTGAATCGTGCTTTTCTTTTGCATCTAGAGAGTGAGGGAGCGAGGGAGAGAGAATGAAGGAATCAATCAATCAATGACGGACTGAATGAATGATTCGAGCACATTCAATGTTTTTCATTAATTACGTTTGCATGTTGCGTTTGCACTTGCATGAAATCACATTCCGTACGAATTGATTTCTGCGCGTGTCATTTGACAGCACGCATTGACATTGACAGGGGAAACCAAATCTAGGCATGCGGCAGACTAGCCGTCACATGTCATTGCAATGGCCTGCCACACAGACGACGTTTCCAATTCCCGGATCGTCAACAGGGCCGTGTTTCGATGTTGCACCGTTTGTGTTACGCCGTGGGAGGGTGTGTTTTGGGGCAGGGCGTGTCAGTATCTGAGGGTAACGCGACCAGCCAAGGTGGATGTAATATGATGTAATTAACTGTAACTAGTCCCTCGCCCAATGAGAATTCTTACCTAAGCCAACCTGCCCCTCTTTCTGCCAATGGCCAGCATGGCCAGCAGTATGTACCTGAGCTACCGGAACTTCCGGTAACCACCAAGAGATACGAACATCATGAACCCACCATGGGATTGAATCCGTGGCAATAGTAGGTTTGATCCAGCAGCATACCGACCACACAAGTGGGATAGATAAACCACCAGCTATTGAGCGCGTAAACTGAGGGTGGCTCATTAACACGGATCTCCAACTGGTAGATTAAGCAACCATTGGCTGAAGACGGGTCAAGTATGAATTGGTAAAGTTCTCGTCGTCTCTCTAATGGGACGAACCTGCTGAAAGTTGCATGGAGATCAGCAGGGCATTGCAATCATTTGTTTTGATCCATAGATCTCGTTACCGTTACTGTCGTTTTTTTGAATATAAATTGAAACGACCACTCAATCCCTTTTGTGGGTGGGTGAACATGCTAAACGAGTGGCATGACTCTCAGTTCTGGCATGGATGCTTTTACCGTTATGGTTAGCCCAATATGTTGGTTGTGGCGACTAGCCAAGCAATACTTTGTCAAGCCCAAGCACGTCCCCAACATTGGGCATAGTTCTAGATAGATTTGGATAGTTCTAGAAGAAAGCCATACATTTGTATTGTAGACTGTTTGTTCTGAGGATGTCACGCGATGCGTTTATCAGGCCTTGGGCTGTTGCATGCTGCAAATACTGCCAGTTGTAGGGCCTTAAGCATGCCTGGTGAATCAGCACTCAAAAGCAATCACTCCCCATGCTCCTTCCATCACCCCTTCTACGCTCGGGCATGGCGGCCCAATGGTCACGCGCAAAAGTTGCGGACGCCATCAGCATGAGCAGTGGAATGCAACCCGCCGTATCAACCAACGAGCCACCTGTAGATCGGTTTAAAGTGCAGTGATATTCGCTCATTCGCTCGTTTTTAATAGTTAAGCGAGTTAAGCGAATAAGCCATTGATCATTTTGAGATTGACTAAATAGCTGATTATTTTTGCTGACTAAGCAGCCATTAGTCATTTGGTACTGATGATACTGTGACATACTGTACCCCGAATGGATATGGCTAACCATTATCCAATTACATTACCAGCCATCAAAAGTGACCAGTATTCACCGTCGGCATACTTATGTTTAACCAACCATTGCCAATATAGCTGCGCAGCCAGAAGAACTATCAGTCACTACATGTTTGTATCATCAGCTGAGTGCACAGCTAATAGATTACCAACCCGTCACCATCGACGCTTTCGATGTGTCAGGCACTTCGAGGGCGCGAGCAGTGCCTTATAAGGAATCCAAGGGGCCCTGCCGTCGGTTGGTTATGAAATGTTACCCTGCGATTCCACCACTATGAAACCTCCCATTTACGCGATCATAAATCAACGGTAAATTTGAGTAAACTGATGGTGGTGGTGGTGGTGGTGGTGGTGGTGGTGGTGATCCATGATGTAAATCCTGCGTGACTCTGATGTTGTGCAGTGCTATTTATGCTATTTGATCACCCTCGGCTCTTAGCTCGGCATTGAGATTAAATAGATGATTATATAGATGAGATTTCCCCATGTGGCCGTTTATGATGGTTCGTATCCATGTTGGATGATCGATTGGCTAATATAGTTTGATCATGTTTGATCACGACAACACATGAAAATAGCATATACTGTTAATGATTCATGGTGAGCTGCTAGCATAGTTGGCAATTCGCGGTAAAGGTAATTACATTTCAGAACGAGAAAGATATCACTACCAGCGCTTAGTAATATCACCCACAACCTAAACAAATACTCAGTAAGCAGACATGAATTCAGCAGATACGGCGGCTTGGAAGAATCTGTTCATATGCTTCGAACGGTGTTTGCCGCTGACAACTCCTCACCTCTCGCCTCGCGAGCAGCGAAACCTCACGTTGAACTCGCAGCGACGGCAACCATGGCCATAGCTTCGCCGTGCCATGGTGAGCGGAGGATGTTGTTGGGACCCCATTGGTTTTTCCAACAGAACCCCCAAAAATCCCCATGAAAGCGGAACATGTTTTTTTCACTTGGGGCGTCCAATACCCAGTTGAATGCACATGCAAAGTTCTCACCGTCGTTCTGGCCGTGCAGTGCGAAAAGAAGGATTGAGCATGGCCGCTGGGTTCAGCGGTTC
>VSDK01009082.1:0-35719 GCA_009767595.1 Symbiodinium kawagutii | reverse complement strand
GGTTCAGCACGGATGGAGTGCTCTTCGGTCCAAGGCTCATGGCTGATCACCCAAGCATTGAATAAACTGGTCAAATCAGGGATCTTCAGATCTTCACTCAATCCAGCGAATTCGGAGCCATATGGAGCCATCAGGTCCTGTATCAGTCATGTTCCAGAACTGTACTTGGAAGTGTCAACAATTGGTCACCTAATTGTGGTGGGTTTGAATGAGAGTAGTGACCCCCAAGTGCAGCCACTGATAGTTGATCATAAATCTAGCCACAAATGCCACACAGCGGTGCTGACCCATATGCCCTATGATGAGCCATCAGTAGTAAGAGTCCCCGTACTTGGGTTTGCAGTAAGCAGCCATTTGGCGCATCAAGTCACAATGGCACTGATCGATTGACTCTCAGAGGGTGTTCCGAATCTACACGGCCATGCGCGTCGATATAATAAATCTGAAGTGTATAAACTTTTGCTGTTGATTTTGCGACTGTGCAATCTGTATAATGAACCAGTTAACCAGCTGTTGCGGTTGACAACCCTACCTGGGCTGGGATGCACATGCAGGTCATCGAGCTGGTGCGTGACACGGTGCAGAGCCACTTGGGCTGGAGAAATGGCTGCGTTTCAAGAAATTGCTTGCAAGTGTTCACCAATGCTGACAGAGAGTCAGTAACTTTGGTTGATGACAGTTAATGAATAGCTTGTTAGAGTCTCACATAGTTCAAACATTATCCAATATCATTTATTTCAGGTTAGCCCGGGTATTGTCTACTTGGCTAATACTTTTGCAGTTGGTTTGTAACCACAAACCAGACAAGATCATGGAGATGTTCACATGCCGAGTTGTCGTGATATTCTGTTGACTAGTGATATTGACCCGATATTGTTGGTATTGGTGATCTTGATTGCTGACTGGGGATCAAAGGAGCATGTCGCCAACCACCATGTGGGTCCAGCCAAGACCGTTTGATGCAGGGGAATAAACTACACAAGCAGCTGTAGTATTTACTGTCGATGGAAAAGAATCCTGTTCAACCACCTGGGATGGGTCAAACCCTTCGACAGAGAGATGAAACAACAAACTCAACAGGTTGTGGGATTCTCTTCAACAGCGGCACACCCAACATGATGCCTGGGTGCATTTCTTGATTGATGACACCAAGACTTACTCTATACCACACACAGGCCGCAGATGAAATGAGCTGCAAAATGGCTCTGGGCTGTTTGGGATGATTTCCTGTACTGAGATGGGCACGCTTTGGCAATCCAAATCAGGTCCTGTGGAATTTCAATACAGGAAGCTACATGATTATGATTTAATGGAACTTGCGAATGCTTGATGACAGTGAATGATTGCCAATGTGGTGTGAGACACCCGAAAAACCTGAATGAACAAAACTGCATTTACTCATGCGTTCATACAGCCATCAATGATCCTTCAAACGGGATGGCAATTAAACTCAAAAGCTTGAAACCCCAAGGCCGACAAGCAACACCAGCTCACTCAGATGCAGTGATTACATTTCGGAATTATCACGGCTGAAACACTCCAGAAGGACAAAGCATGGTCATTTAGCCACATGAGTGATGATCAAATCTGGTGATGATTGATCATTTTTCATGGATGGCCATCAACCCAGGAGCTCGGAATGAACATCACGCCGTTGGTTGGAATGATCAGCACAGTCGCGGAGTGAAGTATCAAAAACCTATTACTTTGCCCATGTGGGTCACTTCATTCCACGCCAGATGCAACGGAGTTAAGCCAGCTGGTTGAACCCGGCCATGGTATGTGAGAGGTCAAATTCAAACAGCCGCGTACGGTCCCAAAGCTGATCGTCAAAGAGAGCAGGGAAGTCACTTGTTTGCTAAAAATCCTCAAAGTGAGCATCTAACCTGTGTCGGTTGACCATGAACTTATCCTCCACCTTGTAAACAAAGATGCAATGATCCAATGGCTGAAAGCTAGCATGCTGTTCCCTTCACCCGCATGGGGAAATCATCATCATTCAGTACTCTTTCAGACAGGGTGTTGCAATTTTCTCATTGAAACTACCCATACCTGATCATCTAATTTGGACTGTCAAACGTAGATGTTCCCATAAAAAGACATGATATTCAAGCCAGTAGTATCAACCAACATCATTATTGGTTATTCACCCATGTTGTTCGATTTTTAGTTTTTGGCGATTTGCTGTGCCCCGCCCATTGACACTGGTTGTTCTTGTTTAATTATGGCTCCGACTGTTTCACCCCCTAGTTGGCTCCCCACAGGTTGTACCCCTAGCTCAGGTTGGGAAGCGGAGTCAATGAAGTTTTTCATTGACGAGCTTCTGGCTTCATCAGCACAGCCGTATTCAAGGTGTCAGTGCCGTAGAGTGCAAGCTTTGGGAATCATCCAAAACGGGCAAGGATTGGAATTGGAATTGGTTGACAACGGCAGCTACAGCGGATTGGAATGGTTAGTCGCCAAGCCTAAGAAACTCCAAGCCATGACAAATGGCCTTATCCACAAATGGTGTAGTCCAAAAACTCGTGGAATCCATGTTTTTTCTTTTTGAGCGTCTTGTGGCTGGTAGTTTAAGACAGTATGATATCACTTTATGCAATCACCTACTCATCCAAAAAAAAATCTTGGCTGTGCAATTAGTGGTTTTAGAAGAGTTTGACACGTGCCATTGTGTCGTGATGTCATGGTTTCAGTTTCAGACATACCTTGTAAGATCCCAGGTTGAACATTTGCATTTCGTTTCGGGTTCGGCCGACTTGGATGCAGAACACATCGGTGTTTTCATGTATGTTTGGCGATCAATGATCATCTTGAACGGAACACACTCCCCGGGAAATGTCGAATTCTTATTGGTGTATAGTCACTGTTGCGGTCGTCATTTTGCACCCATGATGCGGCCAGGCGGTTCTGCCGCTCAATGCTGCTGTTGCTGGCGTTGGGATCTCAAGTTTTCTGTGTTGGGTTGTTATGCCCATCCCCATAATCATGGATTGGGCCAATGGGGTAGTTATTATGCATGTCCCGCTATTAGTTCCTACCCTGATAGTTTGTGTGATTTTGAGCGGCGTCAAGGTGTAAAAGGTTTCAAGACAGAGTGCTTGGAAGGAACACGGCCGGGCAGCTAAAAGAAACTAATTGAGAATTGCGCACGTTTCACGAATTTCATGCTTGGCCACGAGGAAAAGTAGAACTAGCTACAATCACCCAATGAGGTAGCAATTTTCTGGGGAATAGTAATGAATAGCATGTGTTGGGAAAGTTGTCACCATAGACACCCATCCTGCTAATCCAATGACACTATTATAGAACTATTTCCCAACGATCTGCTGGCACCATTCATTGATAGGCTGTGCATTATGTGGCACTATGTCGAATTTTGTTTTGCTTGTCAAAGGTGACCATTTTGGGACAATCGGGGGTTTCAAGAGCAACTGTGAGCACAGGCCCTGGAAGTTTACTTGGTATGGTACAGTTTTTGCATCTGGAGACCGGTTGCCTGGACACGGGTTGCTGCCGCCCCTGCCATACCGACGCCTGGGTTTCCCAACTACCACTGCTTTGACGGTTCTTATCGTGCCATGCTGTAGACACCAGTGCTTCCCTAAGGATCCCAAGGGATTGAACCTCCCCATGATCATCCAACAATATCCAACAATTGTTTCAGCAGAAATCCACCTCCAATGTAAGATGTTGTGAACCCTTGCCGCCAAGATGGATGAAGTCCGGGATGACGGATACTTGCTGTCCCTTCCATGTACTACACTTTCCTTGGCTGTTTTCGGTTTGGACTGGTTTGTCTCAGCCTCCAGTGACTATTGCTTTTGCATGTTGCGTAGGTCAGTCATGGCGGGCAAATGGAAATTTGGGGAGTAAATGCTTATTCGCTCACATACATAAATGGCCTGCCCAGGGTGGACCGTGTCCGCGGTCTGTGTGGGAGGCTCAAGTTGCGCTGAAGCTAGGGTTTGTGTTGGCCTCTGGTGAGCGGTGTGTAAGCTGGCGGCTGCTATATGAATGAATGTCGGCAAAGTTATTGCTTGCCGTTTATTCGTTGCAATGATTAGGAATAGGAAACCCACCAAGACTTTGCAGGGTAACGCTTGGGGCGTTCTCACAGCTTTTGGGAGGGCCAAAACGGTTTGGATGGGGTACGGAGTCATTTTGGAATGCCGGTAAGTTGTTGTTTCACTGCGCAGGTAAACAGTCGTTTCCGACCTGGGAAAATAGTCGTTCTACGGTTTGGATGCCTTGAAGAAACTGTTTTTTGCTCAGATATATTCAGGTTTTTTATTATGATTTAGATGGTGGCATGTTTATTCCAAATGCGCGTGCGTACTGCAAGAAGATTTTGCTTCCAAAAGAGGACGTTCAAACACAATCATGTCTCCAACCACTCCCTTTTTTGCATAGAGCATGATTCATGATAGCCGTCACTGCTACAAAATGGTATAACCCGAGTGTTTGCGGCCATGCTCACAAGATTCAAAATCATATCCATCATGGAATGTTTGTACTTTTGCTATTGCTGCACTCAAGTCATGCAAGATCGAATGTAAGAGTTCACCAGTTCATGCACTTCCACAGATTGGATCAAAATCATACATGTTTCCCGTGAAACATTCAGCGCCATGGAATCTCCAGCATTTATAGCTTGTAGATCGCATTATTCTTTTGCAGTGCAGTTGCTTGTTTATAGTGTCACTTGCTGCGTCATGTTTGTGTTGTGTGAGCAAAGTATTGCGCGACAGGTTTTTGATCGAAGGAAGTTTGGAAGTCCGAACGTCCGACATATTGAAAGTTGCTGCAGTCAGTCAGTTAGTCAAGATCCGAGAGGGGTGCGAAATGAACGGGTAGAAAATGCGCGAAATGCTGTGTTTTACAAGGTTTCGTGGCCTGGGATGGGTCGGAAGGTAGGGTCTATAAAACGGCAGGCCGGAGGTCACTCAGGGAATGGATCGGCCCAAAATTGCACCTCGCCTTGGCGAAGCGCACATTTGGAAGTGAAAATCTTTAAGAACTGACACGGCCACGGACAGTTAGGAAGATGCGATGTCGAAAAATTGCACCTCGCCGAGGCGAAACGCACATTCGGAAGTGAAAATCGTAAAAAACTTTGTGGTTCGCACGACTTTGCACATGTAGCTGCTACATGATCGAAAAATCACACCTCATTGTGGCGAAACGTACATTTTCAAGAGGTTGCGAAGTTAAAAAGATGAAACATTGTTACATTCCTCGAAGACTGAGCCACTTTTTGAAAAGTTGCACGGCGCTGTGGCGAAGCACACATTTTTTCATCGCCAATCAAGTACATCAGCAATCAATTACATCACCAATCAATTACATTGCAAATCAACTACACCACCAAGCAATCACCAAAGAAATGCATCACCAATCAATTACATCACCAAAGAAATACATCACCAATCAATTACATCACCAATCAACCACATCACCAATCAACTGCATCACTAATGAACTACATCACTTTTCAATCACATCACCAACAACCACATCACCATTTTTTAAATTATATGTATATCACCGATCAATTGCATAACCCATCAGTAACATCACCAATCAATTACATCACCAATCACATACATCACCAACCAATTACATCACCAACCAATTACATCCATCACATCATCAACCAACTACCTCACCAATCAATTACAGTGCCAATCAATCACATCACCAATCCAAATACATCACCAATCAACTATATCACCAGAGTCAAAAATCACCAGGGACAAAAAAAACATCAGAGACGCAAAATTACCAGAGACAAAAAACCAGAGACAGAAAATCACCAGAGACAAAAAAACACCAGAGACAAGAAACACCAGAAGCAAGAAATCGCCAAAGACAAAAAACACCAGAGACGCAAAATCACCAGAGACAAAACACCAGATGCAAGAAACACCAGAGACACAAAATCACCAGAAGCACAAAATCACCAGAAGCAAAAAATCACCAGAGACAAAAAGCCACCAGAGACAAAAACCCACCAGAGACGAAAATCACCGGAGACATCAATCACCAGAGAAAAATACCACCAGAAAAGAAAAAACACCATCATCAGTTTCAACCATCATCCACAGCATCACTCTTCCTATATGTTCTCTTTTTTTGGGAACCTCCGCCATCGCCTTGCGCGGTCACTATATTAATCGCATTAATTTACATTCACATTTATATTTTAGTAAATAAAAACCAAAAAAAATATATATATATTTATATATACACATGTATGTATTATGAATGAATAAAAACATATCTATAGATATATATGTATGCATTGATGAATGAACATATACGTATGTGTTTTTGAATAAATATCAACACACACACACACATATATATATATATATGAATTTGTATTTATATATATATATATATATATGTTATGCATAAGCTGTTCGAAAGCAAGGGTGCCAGGTATATGTTTGGTTGTGCAACATGTCTGCATACCGGCCCAGTGGCGCATGGTGAGGCGTGTTCATAGTAACATGCAGGATATGAATGCGCAACGGCGCGCCCCTCGAAACTAGCGGCTACCCTGGTCTTCACCCTGTATATCAAAAATTGAACCCCAAACCGGCTGTAGGTAAAGCACCAGGTAGCAACCTGCAGCGTTCAGCTTTGAACTTGACTTTAACTCTAACCATTGACCTCATTTGTGGATATTTGTGGCAGCTGCTCGGTTAGAGTAAGTTGGGAAGCAGCCAAGCTGCCGGTCCAGCAGTTGGTGTGATTTGATACCATGCAACATCGAACTGTTAGCAACCACCGGCCATTGGTCGTTGTTGTCCTCAACTCAAGTTGAGTGTGAATCACTTTGCTACGACATGTTTGTCAAATTGTGGGCACGTTGAAATACCAGACATGAAACAAAGTTTTGATTAGATGACTAGTATATATAGCCATTGACCATAGCTAAAACGCTGCATTTACCAGTTTACCCCAACTATTACTAGCCTTCTCAGGTATCATTTACCCTTGATGCATACTTTCATCAACAAAGGCATCAGCTCTCCATGATTTGTTGGTAAAGATGAATCATTGTCACAATCAGATCAGCCGTGATGACCCACGACCAGATTTGCTTGACCGTCCTCATTCACTACTGTACAGACTGCACAACCACTAGCACTATTGATTAATTAATGATTCTTAGCCATTGTCCAGGACCAAATTGTCCATGGTTAGTTCTCGGGTAGTACGGCGTGCCCGTGGCAACAACGACAGCGGCACAGTCCAGCCCTGAGCCAAGGCCACCACCCTCAGTTTATCCTGGAGGCCAGATCTTCCCTAGATTTGGTCGGGGGGCCCTGCTGGTGGACCTACCACGTACGCGCTAGGTATTCTCGGTGGTTAGTTGGGAATGCTTGATGGCTTAAGGTGCTTGAGGATAGTTGAAAACTGTCGGAGGTAGTTGCAAAATGCAATTGAGACGTGCAGAAAATATGGCTCGCAAAGTAGGACTGGTAATTTGTTTCCGTCCATTGGTGTCCATCTACGTTTTCTTTCAGAAATCGGAAAGAGGTGCCACCAATTTCTTCAGTGTCATTTGCGCAACATGATTGTTGGACTGCATCGAACTTTGTGATAAGCATTACGCTTTGCATTCACATTCAGTATTGTCTCTCGGTAGGACTGCAGTCATGTTGATGAGACAAACAGCTGGAAGGAAGCCCAGGCGAAGAGGAAAAACGAAGAAGAGGCCACCGCCGCCCCCTTTGCCGCCTCTCTCTCTCTCTCCATTTCTCTCCTTTCCTCTTCCCCTACTGATCCTTCCGTGCCTCTCCCAGTGCGTGACAAAATAGGGACAGAATCAAGAGCAATAGTAAGGACGAACTAACAAGAGTAGTATAGAGTAGTGATAAAGGATGTAATGTGACAACGGCACTGATTTACTATGAATAGGGATGTATACAGATTACCAACAGCAACAATAAAGAGATCACCAGCAGCAATGATAGCGATGTAACATAATATGCTAACAGAATCTCACAATACAATCAGAAACAAGCATAAACAAATTGAAACTGCTGGCGCTACAGTCTCAAAGGTGGTATTTGATTGTCATTATGTTCAATCAGATTTGAAGCATGGTTGCAAAAAGGCATATTTCCTTCAACAATAGTATGTCCTGTAAAAGTTGATGTTGAATTGTTCGGATGTGTTTTATGAATTATTTGTAGTAGATATTTCACGTATTTCATGCAGTCTATATGCGTGAAGTGTAATTCAAAAAAAAACCCAAAAATAAAGAAGCATCCTGAAACAAAAACATTCAGACATTGAAAATGTGGCCTGACAGACAGCGCCCCCACTTTTTTAGGTTATACATGCTTTGTGGAACACACCCACCATCCGTACTTAGATGCGTGTAAAATATATTTGGAAATACATGTGTGGGTCCTTTGGGATTTCACGCGCGCATGTACACATATATGCCTCTCGATCTATCTTTTTTTTATCTATCTATCTATTTATCTATCTATATATCTATTTTTTTCTCTAGCTATATGTACTTATCAATGTAATTATCTATCTACCTATCTATCTATCTATCTATCTATCTATCTATCTATCTATCTATCTATCTATCTATGTATCTATTTCTATCCATCTATCTATATATCTATCGTTCTATCTTTCTATCATTCTATTGTTCTATCGTTCTATCTATCCATCTATCTATCTACCTATCTATCTATATACCTATCTATCTATCTACCTATCTATCTATCTGTCTATCTATCTATTTCTATCTATTTATCTATCTGTCTATGTATCTATCTACCAATCTATCTATTTATTATTCAATTTATCTATCTATCTATCTATCTATCTATGTATCTATTTCTATCCATCTATCTATATATCTATCGTTCTATCTTTCTATCATTCTATTGTTCTATCGTTCTATCTATCCATCTATCTATCTACCTATCTATCTATATATCTATCTATCTACCTATCTATCTATCTGTCTATCTATCTATTTCTATCTATCCATCTATCTGTCTATGTATCTATCTACCAATCTATCTATTTATCATTCAATTTATCTATCTATCTATCTATCTAACGATCTATCTATCTACCTATGTATCTATCTATCTATGTATCTATCTATCTTTCGATCTATCCATGTATCTATCTATCTATCTATCTATCCATCGATCTATCTATCGTTCTATGGTTCTAGCGTTCTATTGTTCGATCGTTCTATCTATTCATCTATCTATCTATTTATCTATCGATGTATCTATCTATTGATCTATCTATCCATCTATCTATGTACCTATCCATCTATCTATCCATCTATCCATCTATCTATCTATCTATTGATTCCATTATCTATGTACCTATCTACCTATCTATCTATTTGCCTATGTGCCTATCTATCCATGCATCTATCTTTCTGCGCATCTATCTATCGATCCATCCATCTTTCTTTCACTGCATCTATCTATCTATCTATCTATCTGTCTATGTATCTATCTGTCTATGTGTCTATCTATCTATCGATCGATCTATCCATCTTTCTATCTATCTGTCAATCAATCAATCAATCCATCAATCAATCAATCAATCTATCTATCTATATATCATATCCATCTATCGATCGATCGATCGATCGTTCTATCGGTCTATCGTTCTATCGTTCTATCGGTCTATTGTTCTATCGTTCTATCTATCTATCTATCTATCTATCTATCTATCTATCCATGTATCTATCTATCCATCCATCCATCTATCTATTTGTCAAGCTATCTATTTATGTATCTATCTATCTATCGATCGATCGATCTATCTATATCTTTCTATCTATCTAGTGTATCTATCTATTTATCTATCGATCGATCCATGGATCCATCTATTTGTCTATTTATTTGCTGATCTATCTATCTATCTATCTATCTATCTATCTATCTATCTATCTATCTTTCGATCTACCTATTTGAGCATTTATCTATTTGTTTATTTATCTATCTGTCTATCCGTCTATCTGCCTATCTATTTGTTTGTCTATCCATCGGTCTATTTACCTACCTAGACCTGTTTTCTACATGCACAAATTTGCGTGCAACATCTGAAATTCTGCATGATATTTGCGCTTGATCCAAAAAGTTGATTTGAGAACACTGGCATTTGTATTCATGCCCTTGGGGCGGACAACATGCGTTGGCATGTGACTCTCTCGCTTTTTCAGGCCTTGTCCTAGCTTAGTTTGTTGGGGCCGTAGCAGGTAACCACCATGCATCGTTTTTGGGTATACCATTTATGGCCGCACCACTCCCTTATCTAGTTGGTGTAGGGAATTCAATTGAGCTTGCGCTTCTTGGAAACAAGAGGTGGGGGCTGCGGGGATCTGAGATCCTTTTTGAAACTTTTCTAATGCCAGCCCGAAATAGCGGTTCCATTCTTCTTTTGCAGGGACCTAAAGAAGCTAAATGACGTTGCGAAGGTCTTCGTGGCAATTCTAAAGCAATACCACACCTCCCATTTGTTGATGTGCAACGATTTAAAGCCTGCATTATAGAGTGTGTCCGGTCAAACCTTGACAGCAAACGAGAAAGCTGCCTTCCGAAACAAACATGCCGAGCAATGTAAAGAGAGACTTTTTTGGGGGAACAATGCACATCACCATGTTATCATGAATGTTTTAAAGGGACAATTAAAGGGCAGCAAAGAGAAACTGGAGCGGTGAAAGACTTGCCTACTTCAGGGCACAACAGTGTTTATGCGGAGAGTTATTCATCGGGGTGTGCCCTTGACAAGTTGTGGAGGGGGGGTAATGCTGATTTGATAATCCTTACATAAAGAATTGTTCAGAACTCATGTAGACATTTGGGAAATGATTTTGTGATAAACCCTTTTTGAACATTGGTCGAACAAGAAAATGTTGTTAGCAGTAGTTGAAATTCAATTATTGCTTTAAGAAGTGATGCAATGGACACTACTGATCAGAGTAAGACTTGAAACTAAATCAAGAGGAATGCGTTTTACGGGCAAGCAAGTCACGCGTGTGAAATGGCTTGCTTTGAAAACTATTCAGGATTCAGGGGCGACATCCAAGAATCATGCTGCCAACAACTTTGGCCTGATTTAGGCAGTTCGCTTTGATTATTGCCAAATTCACAATCGCACAACCCGACTCCGGAACACAGTTTGGTACAGGATGTGATTGTCATAATATTAGCCAGTATGACTGCATCCCACCAGTCATAGTGCGTGATTGGTAGCTGTGCTTTGCAGCCCTACGTTGCTGAGGAGATGGGCGCGCTTGCAACAGTCGAGCTCCGTCGCCAGGAGGCTGCCCAGGCAAGACATGGCGCTGCCATGTCCACAGGCGATGCACCATTCACCTACCGAAGCTGCATAGAGATAAACAGCTGCCATTCTCCTGGTTGAGCCTGGAGTCCCAGGAGATCCCAACCAGCAACAAGTGCTAGTGAAAATTAGCGGAGACCAAACGCTTAATCCTGCATATTTCAGTCATGTTCATTAGTCTATAGTGTTTGGGCTGCCTGTTAGAACGGCTTACGTTTGTGGAATGGGTCCAAGCCACCAACCAGCAGGGTCTTTGCTGTTGGAATTGAGAATCCGCTTGTACATTATGGATCCTTCACGCATCACCACTGACTCTGCTCAACCAGTGGCTCAGACCAAATGCTCATTTTGTCACACTTAAAAGGGTTTGCTGAGTTTTGTTCAGAGTGGTTCTGCTAGTCACTAGGTTATTGGGATCAGTGCACATAGTCATTGGGTCCTTTCAAGATCCGTAAGCAAACATTAACTCCAGAATAAGTTCTGGAGATTGTTCATTGGATCTCTCATTTGGGGCAGCTCATTATTCCCTCGCATCAAACAGGATCGGTATCCCACCCGGCCACCCGGCCAGACAACCTTAAACCGGCCAACTGGTTTGACTTGCAAGATATAGATATACTACGTCCCTCTAAAATAGAAGAAATTCTGAAATATCAAACCATGCTGATCTTCTATTTGGTTGCTGCTTTGCGCATGCCCGAAAAAGATTTCAAATAGAAGAAATACCTCTGCATGTAAGAAAAATCCTTGAGGAAATGATACTTACTTTTGGACATCTTTCTGGAATCTTCTATTTGAAATGCTTCCCAGCGGATGGATCTTCTATTTGAAGCGATCTTCTATGTGACCGGAATGGGGCCGCAAAAAGGCCGAAAATTGATCCATTCCTTTTCAAGGCAGCAAAAATGCAGCGGAGCGGAATTGGCTAGCTTCCCAGTGGAATGCCAGTTGAACTATTCAAAGAGAAACTCAAATAGAAGGATTTTTCCAAGAAGACCACATAGAAGATATTTCCAGAATAAATTTACTCAAGTAGCTCAAACAATAGTTTCTTCTATTTAATTGACCTCGGATGAAGTCCAATATCTTCTTTTCGATCTCTGTTTTCACCTTCTGGCCGCTATTTTAAAAAGAGCTAAAAACCTAGAAAATTTTCAAGTTTTCCAAATCCTCCAAGCACCAATGCTCGGGTGACACATGTGCTCCGATACCCAAAGCATCTTGGCTGGATTGATGCTTCTGGTGTGATGTCCATGGGAAGGCCTGAATAGCAGATTTTGCCGTAAATACCACATAATTTGGTCCCTTGATGCATCAATATAAAAAAGAAATCAAATAGAATAAATCATTTGACATTGGTGCAAAAATGACACAAGCATTTATTCTACTCGATCTGGTTTCTGCACCCTCCTGGATTTGCATCTTCTATATGAAAAATTGGTCGAACATCTTCTATCTTAGTGGCGCGTAGTATAGTTGATTTTGGGGACAATATCTTTTTTTTTCATATAGCCCTCTTGCTTGCTGGTTGTTTTACAGGGCAAAGTCAGCCCGGTGGCAGTAACTGGAGAATGTGTTTCGATTCTTGGAAGATGGTTTGTTATTCGCCGTTCCTCACTTCCCATCACCTTCCCAACGTATTTTACATACTGTTTGAAGGATATATTCAACTATGTGCATAAATTTTGTGGGTTTGGTTCATCCACAAAAAATATATACAGTATATGATTAGACATGTGTGAGTGAGTCTTAGCAAACTATTCAGGATGACTACCATTCGGTGACTCCAAGATGCGCAGTGCTGGTGGCGCTTCTTCACTTTTCATCCACGGGCAACGCATTGCGGCATGATTCACATACCACACCAGCCTGACCAAGACGAGAAAACACTGAAAACACATCAAATTATCAAATTGTGTATAATGTGTATGACATCTATTTGTCATCCGCCAGAACTCGACTGCAGCAAAATTAGGATGACCTCCACTAGGTAATTCCTAGATGCACAATGCTGTTCATCCAAGCGCCTTGCGTTGCAGCATCATTCATAGTCTGGCACCAGCAAGACTACTAGACACGCCGTCTGCATGATTGTGTTAATGTACTTTTAATTGACGCATTCACCAGTATTTGAGTATCATTGAGCATTTGTTTGTGTGTGTGCATGTGTTTGTTCAAGTTTTAATGGGTGCGGTACCCCTGTCAGCGACCTAAACTGTGCCGGTGCCAACAGTGATTCAAAATCCCGGCAGGCCTATGCCCTGTTGACTGGCGGCAAGGTGTTCTCTGGGCTGAGCGAAGGGTTTGATGATAAGAAATGAGGACGGATTTCTCATACTGAAACTTTACTCAGGGGTTCCAAAATCAGTAGCTTCATTAGGTGAGGGTATGCACAAATTAGCGATATGACAAGTTGAGTTGTGTGTGCGTGTTGTGGATGTAGGGTTCCCCGACAGCTCTGCGACTACGGTGCCGCCTGCCTCCAACACACGTCATAACTTCACCCTGTCCCATCCAGCTACGTTGCTCGCAGGGGTTGGCGGTGGTGGGGTGGCCTGGACCGTTAGCTCATGCTGGATTTTTGGTGAACAAACTGTTTGCGCATAAAAGCCAGGCTGTTTTCTCTTATTACATCCACGAATTGTGCATCTTGGCGTTCATTATCTCACAGCTCTCCGCTACTCTATTCAGGTCACTACCCGGCTCTACGCTCGTGTACTGGCATAGTCATAGTCTTCATTGTTTTTACAATTCTTTTTCCTACCTCTTCTGCACAAATCATCCCAAAACGGCGGTGTTTGTCCAACTGTCCATTGTCAGCCATGCGTGGCAGCAATTTCCCTTCGCTTCCTGCATTCGCTCTTATAGTTTGTGTCATCTAGTTGAGGACTGCTTTGCCATCTTCGACTGCCGAGGCCGTTCAGGGACACTGGAAGCACAGCAGTGCAAAGCAACTTGGATGGCAAAGAGAAGTGCGTTAAGCGTTGGAGTGACATGCAGCAACGCCATGCCCAGTGACGTGAAGCCGTAGGGCAGAGGTGTCAGGCTCCCTTCGCTTAGGCGTGGAATTGTTTACAGGTATGTATGCATACACTAAAAATAGAGAGCAATTCTTAATTTGGGCAAAGGATTCACCGCCACGCCACAGAACAGCTCGAACCGTGTGCGTGCGTGCGCGGGTGCGTGGCATGCGTGAAAGAGAGAGAGGGCGTCATACTTTCCATGTGACCACTACATAGTGCGATTTTTTTCAGCAGCGTGCCATGATTGTGAGACCACCCCCAACGAAGCTACCACGATCGTGGGATATTGGGTCAGAAGAAACCCAGGGGACCTGCCAATGGTTGAACAACGTCTTTTTCTCCAGCTGTGCTGTATTTAGTTCTGCAAGCGCCGGAAACTGGACGCAGCCAAAAGGCTCAGCACGTCGAAGTTTGAAAATTAACATGCACAATAGGCCTGGAGGGCAGATCTTGGTTCACACCGTGCAGTTTGGGCCTTGTGCTACTTTGGATGGGTGGCGTTTTTGATGGCTCATATGACGGTGAATACTTGTTTCTGGGCATTACCATGGACAGTAGTATCGCAGCAGTGTCCTACACAACAATTCCTCCGGTGGCGGTTCTCATGTCCAACTTTGGAGTTCGTAGCTGCAGCAAGTTAACAATTTTGGACACAAATGACGGTTTGTTTGGCCCATGCGGGGAAACTCGTACCTGGCTGGCCAAACTTGTGTGGCCATTGTATTCTGATTTTCTTTCTCAACCTGGTCGGATCAAACCCAACATGAACAGGGAGCAAGCCGCTGGTAGACTTGCCTCTCCCTTGGTCAACTGCATGGACCGCCAAACAAACCACAGTGTCAGTAGCTGCGGTACGTTGAACAAGTAAGACTTGAAGTGCTGTTTTCATTTGTCAAGTCAAAGTCCATTGAGTTCAAGACATTGTACAATTCGTTTTCTCAATGTTCAGGATAAAGATTAAAGAGAACAACTGCTCACGAACTGTCCACGGGATCTTGAGTGCAATCGCAACCTTAAAAGAGGTGCATGCATGTGCATGTGGGAGCCGATCGCAAATGCGAATCTAAGAACTGTGAATGGGTAATATATACATTTTGGCACCCGTAAAACGCTGCATGGGATTGATCGGCGATTGTTTTGGGATCGATGCAGTCAGGTTTGTAGACATTGTTTGGATTTGATCAGAAACTCCGCGATTGGTTTGCGATTGTTGGGCGATGGACGAGCCCCTCAATGCAGTCATAGCCCATGCCATGCCTCTTGCCCACTTATTCCAAAAGGAAATCCATTCCGCGATTGACACCTTTGGGATCGCGATTGGTTCGCAGTTGATCGTCGATTGTACCTACCCCAGGAACCTTTATTTAGATCAACACCCATGTGAATGTCTTTTTTCCTTCTATTGCGAAACCATCAGTTTCTTCCTCCTAGTACTAAACCCCTCCAAATCAAAAAATTGCCCTGGGCCTCGCTGGTTTTAGTTTCTGGTGTGGTCACTAGTCTTTGTTGATTATGGGATTCACAACCAACGCTAAACAGAACATCCTAAGCATCAGATTTACTCCTAATCATCAAAAAACCGTTGGCCGAAGGGCGTATTTAAATTGAGATTGTTTTGTTGTGCGTGGGTTTCCTTCCTACAACTAGTGTTTTGCCTTTTTTCCAATTAGGTGTTAGTAACAAAAGATGACTGCAAAAGGACCAGGCCAAAAAACGTTCTATTTTTTTCTCCGGGGGGGCAGGTTTTGTGAGGGGGGGTGGGTTTTTTTAAGAGGGGTCGCCAGGGACCCGCAAAACAAAGTTTTTCCCCAATAGAAAACCGTTAAGGCGGGTTGGCATTGGGGGGTGTAATAGTAAGGGGGAAAATGACTTGACCAAGTGAAAAGGAACTATGCACGTTTTTCCAAAACAGTGGCAAGACTTGGCAGATGTCAACCATCACATGCATGGCGGAAAAGCGCAAGGGAGGGACAGCAATAGATCCAGGCAATGCTTAGAATGATTACAACTCTACCACCTTGATGTCAAACATGGGGCCGCACAATCCTTCCAGAATTTCAACCGTGTTCAAATTTTACAACCAGCAAGAAGGAAGAATACAAAGAAGGACTGGTCATTGTTATGCGGATGTTTGCGCGAAGGCATTGCGTATGCATCGTGAAGCTACCCTATTAGCATACAAGCCTATCACCTCAAAACAGTGTTCATTTGTGGGAGTGACATGCCTGCCAACATTGCATTTCCAGTCACTGTGTGTGTGTGGTTGTTCTTGTGCTTTTTTTGGTGACAGTGTTGCTTGCAGAAAGGATTTGTTCAAATCAGCAGCAGCTGTTTGCCAAGAGATGTCGGTAAAGAAAATTGTTGCTTGATGTTGCTGGTGATTTGGGGTGTTTCTTGGTTTGGGTGGTATTTGCCAAAATGGTTCAGTCATGTTCAGTCACAGCCGCAAAATGTAAAAGGGACATATATATAATTAACTACAATCATCCCAGGTCTTCCCGTCCGTGGCCTTCTTCATGGTCAGTACGTTTTTGTCGCAGTTGCACTGACAGTCCATTTGCTTTTGATTGGCATTGAAAAGGGTATGGAACAACACAATGAACAACTGTTTTGTTTCAAATGTATTTATTTGATGGCAACCACCCCAGCTACGGGTCACAAAACGAAAGCAGCCAAAAAGTTCACACGAATCGTGGAATAATCGACTTCCGTGTTGTAAAGTTGATTGCATGTTGGCTCATTGATTTTCGTGGGACAGTCATTCGTGGTGTTGGAAACTGAGGATTTCCTCTGTGAGTGTGCAGGGGCTCAAGGTCAACCTGGGCAACACGCAGGAAACCCTGACGGAGAGGCCGAGATGGAAGGGATGTGGCGTTTAAGTGTTTCCGAAATGTAGTGCGACACATTTTGTATGGTTTTCTTGCAGCATTCTGGCAGGATTGAACAAAATGAAGTTTTTGAACAAGAGCATATGTCATTTTTAAATTGACACGCAGGAACGGCGAGCTATGGTGCGGAAAATGGCGTTGCGACAGCGTCATTCAGCAGAGGTGGGACAAAGCAACCTTTGTGCGTGTTGCTCTCCAGCTTGTTTACATCCGTCCACATGTTGGGGTGCAGCTCCAGAAATAGTACTTGTGAAGGGGCTAGCGGCGGGGCCTTTTTTTGGGACATGTATTGAAATAACGTGATTTTCCGGAGTTCCGTTTTGCCATGTTTTGGCCCGTCTTCGACTTGAGCGAAGTGGATCCAATGAATCACGCTGGGAGACCAGTTCTTTTGTGCCATCGTTGAGATGGCAGATGATGTTTTCCTTGCTGCTTGGGGGCACCGTTTTCGTGCTGATGATCCAAGGTACTCTCTGGTAAATGTTGGGGAAACAGATTTCGATCAAACGGCTTCGGGTCCTTGCCTCATAGATCCGGATACAACATGATATAGCAGTACGGATCTATTGATTAAGACCATGCCCTTGCATCGAAGACAATGAGATGGCACAGAATGGATTAAATACCAAACCAATAGTGGTCGATCTATGTTGTGTTCCGGTGTCGCGCACTGCACAGGCAAATTTGAAACTTGTTGGATAAGAATCATTTATTTTGTGTGCTATTCTCAGAACACACAGGCTTTCTTTCAAAGAAATCATCTAGGTTGAAGTCCTGCCCGTCCAGCGTGCAGTGGGGTTCTTTTGCTGTTCTTCAGTTCGAATTCTGAACTTGGACTCATGTTCTGTGCATTCCTTCGCATTTTTTTCTAACAAGTTTAGCCTCGGCGTCTTTAGCTTCAGCCTGATTAAAAAATTCATGCTTAGTACGTGGGGGGCCATCGGGTTCCCTTTTAGGCACAGCAGCTTCAACAGAAAGCCCGTACTTAACGCGGTTCCTCGAAAATAATGTAAATAGACGGTTTGAAACAGAATCACTTCAGCCATGACGGAGAGAAGTTGTGAAAGACCCTGGGCCCTATCTGCAAACATCTCCTGACACTTACAGCCCCTAAGGCCCTAAGCGGCTCCATGCAGCTCTCGCTTTGAAACATGTTGAGCCGAGCCTGAAAACCTCGGGTGGAAGTTAAGAAAGAAGCCGATAGGTCGAGTTTTTATCTCCAAGTGCATCCAAGTGTAGAAGGTTCTCAAACAGAAGTTTCACAATGCACTTTTGGCCATCATCTTCCCGTTTCTCAGCTCATCCCCACCCTGCAGGGTTGTGTGGCGCAGGGGAGCCAAGTTGGGCGGCATTTTGGTTTGGCAAGTTGGGAAGGGTCAGTCTTGGCACTCGCCGGTTTCAAATAGACAGATGGAGTTGCTCGTTCTTGTTGCTGTTTCAAGCGTTTCTTACAGTATGAGAATCCATGCTTGACTTGCCCCACTACCAGGTCTTTGGATATGTTTGGGGAATCGCACTGTTTTCCGCGAAACACTGCGTAAGGTCAGAAATTGATTCCACATTCGATTTGGATGGAATGATTTGATGCCAAGATATATCCTGGAATAAATTCAGCGTAATTTGTTGTCCAAGTCAAATGATGAAGGGCAAGCCGATGGACGCTCCGGCAAAAAAATCAACTAATGTTTGGACATGGTATAGTAAAAGTCATCCTCCTGAATCCTACTGCGCATCTTAAACGCCTAGACCACTTCCGGTTTAGTTGCACCCGGGAGTCCTAGAGACAAACATGCATGCGCATGCATGTGCAGGGTTGTCATTGTGATTTTAAGTATATCATGTCATTACATCAATGACATCCCAGAACCATTTGCAGAAATTCCGTGAGGGTATCGTACTCATTGATCATCATTCATTGTACCCAGTTAGCGCCACAGTGGTGAATGTCTACATTCCAATCATTCTACCACCGCTAGGTCATTAGGCATTCCTTGCTATTTCTGATGCGACATGATAAGAAACCCAAGGATCTCCGATAAGGACCCATACCTAGCTGATCCTAGCTACATGGCCCTGCTATGCCGTGCTCGTGTTTGGTCCCTTCAGCTGGTCTCGTCTCCATCCTGGGTCAATTCCCACTGCAGCTTGCGATGTGCCTCTCAGACCATCAATTTCCGTTTTGAAGTTTCTCAAGGTTTCACAATAGCAGAGGTGTGGGTCCTAAGAGGATCAAATTTTTTGTTGGGGTCTTGCTTGCGCGAGTAGGATCAGCACACATGTACACAGCGGATCTCTTTGAGGGCAACCTCTATCTCTGGTGAATCTTTGGATGTTTACTCACTCAGAGGACAGAAACATTTGACAGCTTGGCTTGGTTATTGGAACTTACTGGGGTTCGTAGCAGTTGAGGGCATGTCAGGGGACTACCGTAGAAATTCAGTTCATGTCCACGTGTTTGTGTTGCCTGGTGGCGCCTTCCCGGGAATTTGGTGCTCCCACGCTCGAGGCTCAGGCTCAAGAACCTGCGCATGGACCCGCAACTCGGAGGCAGACAGGAGTCTTCGGGTTCACTTGGGCTGTCTCTCAACATCGGTACCCCTGCATACCCCTGCGACATCCCATATTTATGCAAATATTCAAGTTACATATAGTTATATAGAACATGTGCGATTCGACCTAGTCCTACGTAAGAGTGTAAGTGCATTATATAAGTGATCGATTTACTGGTCTATCAGTAAACACCCCGTCATTATCTTTGTCTTATCACTGATGGTCAACTCTGGTCACTGGTCAGCCTGAGCGCCCACTGCTATGATCGGCCAGTGGCATCAACCACCGATTAACCACAAATATCCGCCACGATCATTCACTGCTAAATATGCAGTTGACACACAATCCTGATAAATGACTACCAATTATTAATTGATTTACCTTTTCTAAGCATGAATACCAAGTACAGCAAGGGGCACCTATCATTTTCCACAAGTGCACGTTATCAAGCATTATTGATTATTTGTGGTTTTCAACGTGATTGACAGGTTGTAAATTGCTTACCTGTCAAGATATCAAGCATAGATAGTGATTCTCATTTGACCGATAGCATTTGCTTAATGATGGTTCCGTTGCCTACCATTGTAGATCAGTGCAAACCGATCACTGCCTAACCATTCGTAATCATCATTGTCAAGTGTATATTCTCCATCATTGGGACTGTTAAACAAGAATTAACCAGTCGCTGTCCGTATGTCTCTTCGCAAGCATGATCTACCCCATACCCAGGCTCCTAGCAGCTAGGCGGGACCCGGAGGAGGGACCTTCGATGGCGACAATGGTTTTTGGAGATTTCATGGATCCTGGTCGCCAATGGTCGTCCATACCCATGGGTCATGGTAGTTTATGCGGGTCCCCATGCGGGTGGTGAAAGTGGCTGCGAATACCCATGGTCTCCATGGTCTTGTGATGTCAGTGATAGTTTCAGGGTATATTCGTTGGGTTGAAGCAACAGTTTGATGTTGAAACGGGGATGGTTTGCCTATAGAATATGATAGTTGTCATCATCTATTTTACTTCAGTCCAGGTTCATGATGGCTGATGGCGGTTAAGGGCCAACAAGCAAAAATGACCATGGCACATGATGGTAAAGAACCAAATTTGGTTGGACCCTTCATACTTGGTTGCTTGCGGAGTGTTTGCAACGGTTGATGCTGATTGGTTACAAATCTCCAGGCGGATGGGTGGCTGCTACTTACAAAGGTAACTGGAAGGGTAGGGTAGCATTATTACATAATTGTGTATATTGAGTTGTGATGGTGGCTAATGAGTTGATGATGCCTCATTATTGCAAAAGGATAAAGGGATCATTTTTTACATAGTGATGAAGAAGCGCATAGATAAAGGGATGAGGGATGCTAGGGGATAATGTTTGAAACATGATGCCCAATGTTTGCTTGATGGTGAATGTGTGCTTGATAATTCTTAATTAATCTTGCTTTTAAGTGTCCGATTCGGGATTATGATGCCTAATTTTTTGCCAACTGGTACTTCATCTTGAGTGATGCTATGTGAGCTAATTTTGTGTTTTGCTATAGCTCATGGCAAATGATTGCGTGATGTCGAGCAGCAATTGCGAATTTGATGCTTGGTCTACTGCAATTGGTGGCTTATACCTTGTTACTGGCTACTGGTCCACAATTATGGGTATACCGATCAATTTGTTGTAGTTATGACTAATCAACCATAACTTATGCTTCCAGTTACCATTGTTCAATAGTAGGCAACCCACCCCAGTCACAACAATGGTAGAAACCAGCTGGTTATTTGCTACCATGGCAACTGGAAGCATGGAGATAGGTATGGCAGTATGGCGATGATTGGCCTTCGTTATCGCCATGAATTGTTCTTTATCGTTACCTGTCAGTTCTGATGAACCAGCCAACCAACCAACCAATAACTAGGACAATCTAGCCATGTCAAATCCCTTCAGGTGTAACCACAACTAATCGAAACTGACTATGACACTATGGTCATCCAACCACTGAGCATCCAATAGGTCCACCAAACCAACCAGGGTGGTGCGTTCAAGCAGCAAGGCCAGGTCAAGGTGGTTGGCTCGTGACCTGTCCAAGTGGTGGCAAGCAGAAATGGATCACTAATGCACCACGGGGATTGATTTGACCATCAATCATGGCTAATTGTGGCTAATAGTGACTAATGATGATTGATGACAATGGCTAATCAATGATGGTGATTCACTGGCGGTTGGGAGTGATTGGTTAGGAGCCACCTGGGTACCCAGGGCTACCCCGTTAGAGAGAGCAAGTTGGAGCTACCCGGAGTGGTTAATGACAATGGCTATAATGGCTAATGATGGTAACTGGTAATAACAGATAATGATCACCACAAATCATGGCTAATAATCCTTAATTACCCTTCCAGTTATCTTTAAAATAGGTAACCATCCCTACTTGGGGTGCCCTGGCTACCTACCGCAGAGGTAATTGGTAGGGTAGGGAATATCATAAAGGCTAATGATCATTCATTCCGGCTTCATGGGGCAACCGACCCATTGGCGTTAGTGGGTGCTAATGGCCAGTAATTGATAGTAATTGGTCCATTTATGGCTGCTTGATGGATAGTGATGAGGGGCTGATCGCTAAACATGATTGCCAATTGTTTTGTGGTGTCTAATCATGATGGCTAATGATGAATCATGAATGCTAAATGTTGATTCATGACGGTGAACCGCACACAAGCAACAATAAGACAAGACACGGATGCTTGACAATAAACTTATAGTTTCGACAAGTGATCTAGACATGGAAAGCTAAAACTGCTGATTTATGACGTGATTGGAACCTGGGTTCACCACGGTTAGCTTCCAACCATGCGGTTATCAAGCTGCTCGACACTGGGGAATACCGACAATCGCAGCTATGCTAGGAACATCAATAAGTGTGATGTGTTTTTTTGAGGTGAATAGTCAACATTCTGGTTGGTCCTTACATAGTGGTCAAGTATTCTGGGCCTTTGCCAAGAACTGCAATCGAATATCGGAAAAAGAATGTTTAGCTATGTAAGTAACCACCTAGCTTGCCCACTTCTGAGCAACCTTTATCATTGGCTGGATAACGAACCCTTGTTTGATTGGATATTGGCCCGCTTGCAACCCAAGCGCATCAATGATTCAGAACCCGATTCCATCCATGGAAGGGGCAACTTGGATCGAGCTGCCACCGGCTACCAGGTCACTGTCAATCATCCGACAAAGCATCCGTCGTAGTACAAAGTGGAAAGTACCCTCAAGTTCACTGATGTGTTCTGTTGTACCCAGAAGTTCGTCTTTAGGACCTGCGGGTTCAAGCAATTACTGCTTAACCGTTTTTTCTATTGCCTTTGGTTACTGCGAACCATTTTTGGACTGGAAAACGCTTCATAGATTGGTGGATTTTCCACTTGTTTATTCTACCGAAAGGAAAATTGTGGATGTTTCCGATCGTCAAGGGAGCATGAAATTGGGTACAGGGGACTGCTAGTACATGTTAACCCCATAAACAACAAGCATTATCCACCATTCCTCATCATTGTATTTGGGGTACTTTCAATTCAGAATGCATCGTCAGTAACCACGAACTAGCCATAACATCATTTGAACTTGAGGATACTACATTCATGAACCGTCAGGTCTCCTTTCTTCGGATCGCTAGGCGTCGCCCATGCGTCGTGTGGTCATTACCATCCAAAAGCTCTTACGCATCAGCTTTTTAGTTGTGTCTAGCCAGCTTATCAATTCATCTGCCATTATCGACCATGAGTAGCTACTATTAAGCATCAATTTATTACCATTCCCAGTCAGGAACCAGTACTCTTAATAAGCACCGTGATTCACAGCAGCCATTAACATGAATTTATTTGTTGGTGGATTGACCTCACGATTGTGCACTGAACGCACTAGGAGGGGCAGCCATGTGAAGATTCAAGTCCCTTAGCATAACAAAGTCGAATCAAATGAAGTGATGGCCACATATAGCTGGTTGGTGGGGGACAAGTTGCCCCGGGCCCCAAAAGCATGCGCAAGCCAACGAGGTACCACTATTCCCTTCGCATGGTTGAACATACAATTTGCTACCAAACCACCAACTCAGAAAAAAATGGTTTAGGCTGCCAAGCCACAATTGTTGTTGCACAGACAAGATAGTAATTGTTTCCCTTTACTTGGATTTACTTGGTCATGCTAACCCTGGCAGTACTGCCTACCTTTTTCCCATATGAATAGTTAAACTATGTTTAACTATGTTAGACTGTTAGACTACCATTGGCCATCGCCAATCGTTATTATATAATATCCATCGAACATCATCAACATTGATTTGCCATCATCAAGCATCAGAAAGATCCGCCATATTGTAACCGGTATTATAGGTGCATCGTGAACCAGCATAAAGTATTGTTGACCACTACCGGCACACGTCGTCTACTGGCTCCCACCTGTCCTTGGGAATCCCAGATGTGACCCCCGCGGCCACATCAAGCTGGGGATAGCTGGGGTTGTCATCGGTTTGACATATTTGAGCACTTTTTGTTATCTATTTGAACTGTTTTTATTTGTGCTGTCTTTCTGGTGTTATCTAGCTTGTTGTCTATCTAAACTAGTTTTCCTTCCCGGTGTTCATTTTATGCATTTTATGAGAGCATGTTCTTTGGTATCTGAGCTTACCGATGTTATCTTGCTGTTTGTTTCTCCTGCTCTTGCTTGTGTTTTTTTCCCAAGTGTTCGTCTCTATTAAGCTATCTGGATCTGTGGTCTATGTTTGTTTTTTGTGGCATTAGTTTTATCTAGTTGTCGTTTGCCCTTCGCGATGATTGTTTTACACTTTAATTTGTTTGACATGCCTTATTTGGTTGATCGGTTTCGTCCATCTTTTCTTGTCCATCTCATCTACACAAGGTATTTGATGATAGCCATCCTGCTAGTCTATCAGCACTCCGCACTCCCCTACCACTGTTCCTATCTTGTCTATCTTATCTATTTGGGCTACCCTATTTTCTCTTCTTATCCGGCTACCTTACCCTGTTCATTGATCTGAGTCCGACCTATGTATCTATGTGTGCCTGAAACATATCTTCACATGGTTCTGTTCCTACTCGCTGAAATGTCTGCGCCAGACTTGGTGCCAAAGTGGAAGCAGATCAATGCGGTGTGGCAAGAAAGTAATCGCTCAATGGATTTCCGGATGAGTCGGCAGGGTTGGCTACAAGTTCAAATCAAATGGTACAACCACGTGTTTACATTGTAAAGAATGGCCGAATATCTCGATACCATAATGATACGATGGCACTTTGGTGCACCGTGATCATTCATCATTTATACAGAACATACACAACCAACGAATAAACATCAATGCGGATCGGGTGCGTGCAGTTTTGCCGTATATCATATATCATTCTAAATTTTGAAGGGAGCACAACGGATCTACAGTATACCTACCTGTTTGTTGTTTGCTATGTTGGAAGGTAGACTTCAACCGGCATAGGGGAATGCAATAAACTCCTGTGTGCTTCAGTATCTTCACCAGTATTCACACATCATTGTGCATGAGTTCACCCCTACGGAAGGACTTTGAAAATACCGACACTTCCAGAAGTTTCCAAACATACATGCATGCATATATGTGTAGATGTAAATATGTATTCATATCTACACATATGCTCACATACATTTGCCAGATGCCAGATCTTACTGAAGGTATTGGTTTTTTGTCGAGCCCCTTTGCTGCAGGAAACAGGGAAATAAAACGAAATAAAGTTGTCAATAAGCCTTCGGGCATTGATATGTTGAGCTTCTTGTTGAACTTAGCTTATTTCAATCCAACGACCGTGGACCGGATTGGGGCTCGACGTATCCATTGCCCTTCAAATGAGCTTGTGTTTAGTACAAATTCGTTTTTGTGAAACACGTCACGGGGCTTGTCACGAAAGTGTGAGCACTGGCACCGGTGTCGAATCCTGGCTCAAAAAGTGCGGGGGGTGGGCGCTTGCGATGTTTGGAGGGAGGCGCGGCACCCGAACAGGATGCGGGACTTGGGTCAAGTGGGGCGCAGGACCGTAAAATCGGACGCCAGAATGGCACAGTCTTTTGCAGGATAGGATTCTTACATTAAATTAGCATGACTGCATTGTTGTTTAGTAAACGTCAGTCTAGTGAGTTGGTTTGGTATCGATGTCTGTTTTTTTGTTGGTCGACCGTTTTCTTGAGCTGTTTCATTTCCTTATCTATGATTCTCACGCCGTATTCAGATACACGAGTGTAGTAGTTGTTTGTTTACCTGGCTGCATGAAATTCTGAAGTTGATTGCGGTTACTGTATCTACTCTTGAGAATATTATACAGTACATGTCATTGCCATGTTCTCTGGTTCATGGTCGCAAGGGGCCCATGTCCATGTTGCCAACATTTCGTGGGGATCATGTTGTACTGATTTGACTTTGGTCTAATGACTAACGGTAGCCTAGGCAAGCCATAGTGCGCTCAGGTGGGCTGGCGCTACAGACTTTTGCGAGAAGTTGTGCTGCAGCATGCATTTGTCCACGAAAGATTCTACCCCCAATCCCCAAGATGGTTTCCATGTAGAATAAAAGAAGTGCTTGAGTATGGTTTAGCGCCGTTTTTGTCAACCTGATTTTTTTCTTTGGCTTTGAGTCTATTTGGGTAGCTAGGCCATGTTCATGTTTTGGACTTGATGTGGAGGGCATTCAAACACGCTGATTCTTGACCCAATCACCCAAGACGATTTTTTGGTGCAGCAAAGGCTTGCAGTTCGCGGTAACATCCACCCAAGCACTGCCCTGGCACAGGTAGCGCTTCAGCAGGCATGTGCTTTGGCGTCAGAGGTTTGTGGCCTCAGTTTCCGAGAAATAAAGGTCGAAGATGCCTCCCTAGGCCCTGAACAACATGGTGTCGTCCTGGGTCCTATTTCGGAATACTCATACTGAAACAGTTTTGCAAAGTTGTATCTATTTGTGACAGTGGACAGGGTGCATGGTTTTCCTGCGATACAGCTCCATAAGCCACAAACTATGGAGGGCAAGTTGGACGCCCCGGCGAAAAGTCTATTTGAGACTCATCAAGTGGTCCAGTGCCTACCATGCCGGGGCCCTGCATTCTAATGACTTCAGTAAATGGATGTTGATTCCTAATTTTGTTTGCATTATGTACTGTTGTTCCTGATGCTGGGGATGTTGCTCTGATTGTTCTTTGTTGTTGTTGTTGTTGTTGTTGTTGTTCTTCTTCTTCTTTTTCTGCTTCTTGTTCTGGTTATTGTTCTTGTTGTTGTTGTTGCTGTTGCTGTTGCTGAAGTGTCTTGACTTGAACATGAAGGATTTTGATGTCCCCCATTCTTGGGTAGATCTTTATTTACCCCAATAGTATCATAGGGCGGCTTAGGGGTCATCATACCTTGTAGGTGTCTTAAGGTTGGAAAAAAAAGAAAACCAACAAACACGCAAAAACACACAAAAACACATAAAAAACAACAAAAGAACACAAAAAACATCAAGAAATTCCTGAAAAACAACTTAAAAGCTCCCAAAAAAACAAAAAACATCAAACCATAGAAGCAACAAAACCATGACAAAACAACAACACAAACACAACCCCCAAGTTCAAGTGCTCCACTGTGTAGCTGCACTTATGCGTCCACTGTGTAGCTGCAGTACCAATTATTGTTAATAATAAGAAGGAATCATCATTCCAACCACCAACAAAACTTTAGACAATCTGAATCTGGCTAAATAATAATGTTCATTCTTCATCACACACATTTCCCACAAACATTACACTGACATACAAACATCATAACTTCAGCAACCAACTATCATTGAATATCTTCATAAACACACAGGATTCCCCAACACCATCATAGAATTCCCCAAAAACATCACCAAATTCCCCAAAAACATCAAAAATGGGACTCACCCATCCACCATTGTAACTAATAATTTTAATATACCAACAGTCAACCATCACAAAATTCCCCAAAATCATCAAAAATGGGGCAGGCTAGATTCACATTACCAGTTAATTCCCAAAAACCATCACAAAATTCCCCAAAATCATCACAAATTTCCCCAAAATCATCACAAAATTCCCCGAAAACATCAAAAATGGGGCAAGCCTATCATCGTTTTGTTTGGGAATGGCATTGCCCTAGACAGAACTCTGCCCATTTGTTACCCATAGTAATCTTGAGTTATGGCATGATCTGATCCGGATTCTGATTGATTGTTGTCTGGGATTCCCAATTCAATGAATTGATAAGGAACATTTGAACCCAGGACCATTCATTCATTGAACAAAAAGACTATCATGCTCATTTGGAAAAATGAGAATTAGCTAGTAGTGGACCTTTAAAAGGAGGGGGCCCACAGAAATGGAATCAGTTGCCACCCAACCCAAGGTGCAGCTAGTGCCACACCCCAACAGCAGCTGACATTTTGCCACACTAATATCCCTAAAATTCCTCAAATTCATCTCCAATATCCCCAAAATTCTCCAAAATCATCTTGATGTGTTTTGGGAATTTTAGGGAATGTTAAGGTAATGTTGTGGGGTTGACATGGTTCTGATGATACCTCCAAGGGTTGACGGCCCACATGCCACCCCAAGATAGTATTTGATGGTGAACCAAAACTGGTCAAGGCTCCTTGGTCTAGGAGAACTTTCCGCCTATTCTGGTTTCAAATTTGAATGATTCGAATGGCTGATACCTTGCCACCTCTAGGGCTAGGTGCTTGGGATGACTCATCCCGTGGCATTGGCTGGATTCGAAAACCACCCATCAAGAGGCAGGCATCGAGAACAACAGGAAACAAGACAGTCACATTGACAACGTAGCTGGGAGAAACCAACATGGACACCTCAGTGAATGCTACATGCATGGATCCGAAGCATACTCACTTTACAAACATCGCATTTGCAAATGCACATACTTGTTTCTCTTTCTTGCGCCAACACTTTTGTAGGGCGAGTGAGGCAACCCGTCCATGCGTTGTTCTCGAATTGAAGTGGGGCAGCAGTTGGCGTTGGAGTGATTGCTTCGCCGCTGCCACCGAAGTGCTTCACAAAAAAAGTCCCTTGCGAAGAGACTGGGCACATGTTGCCCATCGCGTTGCTTTGCTGAAAAAAGGCATTTGCAAATGCGCATGCATTACATTATCACATGCCATGTCGTAGGGTGCTTCTTCTGCGAGTGTGAGTGAAGGCATGATGCAAGTGCTGTTGAATTACGGTAGTTGGTTTGGTGCTCTTGGAAAAAGACATAGGGCTTGGCCCCACTTTGCGAATCTCATCTCATCCATCGCATTTGGAAGCTGTTCTTTGTTGCAGCCAGCAGCTGTATGTCGTTCGCAGAATTCGGGTTGCATCCCACAAGGCATTGGCATGCCTTTTGTACCGTATGTCAACGTGCATGTAATTCACCGCTGATCGCCCACGGAAATCCTTTCACCAACAAATGCCATGGTAAGCAGTGGATGACAATCTTAGATTTCGCCTCAGGCAAATCCTTTGGACGCCTTGTCAAAAAAAGGCCATGGGGCTACCGGGGCTTCTGGTTGATGATCATACGCAAAGATATTACAGCACCCCCTTGGGGCCAACAAAAGCAGGCATCGAAGAGTGCCAGAATCTCATTTCAAGTGCCAGCATGTTGTTGGAACTCTTGTTGTGTTGGAAGGTGTTAGTTTGTTCCATCATTTTGCAGGAGTGTATGTTGGCATTGTTGAAAAAATGATGGCCTAAAAAAGAATCCAATAACAGAGAATTTCTGAACAGGCCCGTACCCGAAGCTTCTGCGTAGAGCACAAACTTTGGACTCCTGCTGAAGATTCTCAATGCAATGGCTGGAATTGAGGGCTCAATGTTTCCATCCCCGGTCAAAGAATTCTTGTGTCAAATTGCCGATCTTGATGTTTAATGGCCATTGTTGCCCGATTGATGGATTCCCTTCTGCTCCTCAGAGACAGTTCTGGGACCGACTGATGCCGAATCCTCATGAAACCTGGTTCAAAAGGCAATGGGGGGGTCACGGTCCTTGGAGAGAGGTGTGGGCCCAAGGTGACATGGGACTTGGGCCAAGACGGTTGGAGGCTTCAAGGCTTTCATCCTTCCTTCCTATCAACGAATCCCCCTGGATTGATGGTGGCGGCGGCCACACTTTGAGAAGTCCGCCAGTCTTGTGGACAATTTTTTGTGATATAAAAAAGGCTCACTTAAGCTAGGAGATTTTCCGGATGTTTCCTGATAAGCTCTCACCACACGAATGCATCCATGGCGCGGCATCCCGCTTTCAGGCGGGTGGGCCGATGGGGCCGCCATACCGCGCGCCCTCCACTTTTCAATCGTGTTTACCTCCGACCTTTGTACTTGTGTATCGTGTGCCTTTTTTGTGTTCCACTGATTTTCTTTCTAAGGGTTTCGTGAACCTCTCCTCTGATCATGCATGTATCTTTCCACCCATCCATCCACCCATTCATCCATCCACCCATTTATCCATCCATCCTTCATTCCTTCCATCCATCCTTCAATCCTTTCCTTCAATCCTTCCATCTAGCCTTCCATCTTTCCTTCCATCCTTCCTTCCTTCCTTCCATCCTTCCATCCTTCCATTCTTCCATCCATCTATTTGTAATTGTGACTTTGTGTCAGGCATGGTACTTGGAGGACATGTACTCCTGCTCCAAATGCTTTCCGCAATGTAAATGGATGCAAATGGAACATCAGCTGATCATTTGATGTCTTGCAATTGTGATTGTGTGGCAGGTGTGGTACTTGGAGTACACGTGCGAGTGCTCTGCATGCTTTCCGCAATATAAACAAACATCAGCTGATTGTCTGATGTCTTAAATATTCTTTGATCCTGCCCCTGAATCTCTGTGCGATTGTCCTCGTGTGGTGTTTTCAATGTGCCTCTTGACTTCTTGAGAAGCAGACTATAATATGACTACATATCAAGCGGAAATAGGGTGTTCCGGCGTTGCTCCTTTAAGAAACACAAAAGATCCCAGTGAATTTATGATCAAGGTTGCTGGACTAGATGCGGTGATCGATGGATGCTTTCAAATAATGATTTTTGTTTGCGTCAGGAAAAGTTTTGATCCAGCGCATTCTGGCATCATTGACAACATGGCTTTTAAACAAAGATTGGTTCAGAAATTCCTCGATTCCAATCGGTGCTTGTTTTGAATTGTGGAAGCGTTGGTCCAGCAAGTTGAGAGAATGAATTTAAGAATTTATGTTTCGGGTGGCCTCGGTGTGAAATTAGGGTACCCAATGGTTATTGCCAAACAAGCACTTTTGATAAGACGAGAAACAGGTCACTTGCTCATTATTTCGGGAGAGGAGGAGAAGTTGGTTTTTTAGAAGGTCGAACAATCATTATTTTAGCCGGTGCTCGCTCCTATTTTGATATTGCGACCCTTTCCACCAAGATGCATCCAAGCAAGTATCCCTTTTCGAGTTACAGCAGCCCATCCCATGTGATGAATACGCGCTTGTTCTCTGGCCCTGCTCTCGTATGACCGGCCCGGGGAGACCACGTGTGCGTCAGGCGCGCGCGCAACTCACAGACGGCCAGGTGCGCTCTGCAATTTTGGATCAGATACGGAAACACGTGGGTTTGTTCGTAAATGCGAAAAATTGACGCGGCAGATTTAATGCAATTCCCATTGAAATCAACATTTTTTGTTGGTTTTGGGGTAGTCCCATTTTTGAATTTCTCCCGCAAGGCAGCTGGGCATTTGTTCAGGGTTTCCAAGAACATGATGATAAAAATGAGAACAGATTTCTCAGATCCAGAGATTCTATTCAGGGGTCCATCGATCAATTGCTTTATTTGGGTGAGGTTTTGCATAAATTGACGATAAAGCAGGTTGAGTTGGCGTGGGTGTTGTGGACGTAGGGTTCCCCAACAGCTCTGTTGCTGTGATACCATTTGCCTCCAACACACTTCTTAATTTCATCCGGCTATGCTCCTTGCAGGACTGGGTGCCCGTGGGGTGGCCTGGGCCGGTGGGTTTTTGGTGACCGCGCCAATCCGATCCAATCCGTGAATAATCTAAATAGTTCGCTCTGTGAAGCCACAAAGGTTCTGCATGTTGGTACTCATTATTTCACAATTTCCGCTACTCTACAACATTGCTATTTTGCTACCGTACTGTATTCCAAGCTCGTGTGTTCTCCTAGTCTTCAATTGTCCTTTCTTGCGGTCCTTTTGCTTTGGAGTTTATGGAGATCTTGTTGTCCTCAACCTGCCACTGAACCAACTACAGTACACTGTAGTGTACGTTTACCCGATTTGGTTTTGGGCATACATAGGGTTTGACACGTTGAAACGTAGTTGAGACCTGGCCCTTTGAAGCTCTAGTCCAAACCATATCCTCACAAAGTCTGATTTGACTTCAGAACAGCTCAAAATTTTGCTCCGTCAAAAATACCACAAAGATCCCTTTTGTGTTTGCCGGCTTTGCCCAACGTTTGCATACCTGACTAACCCTAGTCTTGGCCATGTGGCTCGCAACCAGTCTAATCTGCGCTGGGTCCTACCCGAGCCCCTTCGACAGGGTTCCAGTTTCCTGGCATAAGGTGCATCAAAGGCCATGAATTTCTAGGGCCCACGACAAAGTGCAGTCTATGGTTTTCTCTTTTTGGTTGCCTTCGATCTTTTGTAGTCCAGGCTCGTTCCACATTGAATCTGTTCAATTGGATTCTTTTCTGTCTTATTCAATTAAACTTGTCAATATATTTGTTCTATTGTGTTGTTCCTAATTATGTTCCTTGCTTGGACATTTGAGAAGTTTGCGGTTTATTGTTATTCCGTTCTACCTGGTTCGATTTCGTGGGAATTTTGGATCCATTCTCCCTTCCTCTTGTTGTCCTTTCTTCGGACCCGTCGCAGCTCATCTTGAATGTGTTTTTGTTGGGGGCCCCTTCAACTTTGCCAAGGCCTTGCAAGGGCACTGGGTGCATTCAAGCGCAAGGCGCCTTGGATTGCAGCCAGGCCTTGAGGGCGGGTCTTGGCTCGCGCTATGAAATATTGGCCCTGTGCTGCTTTGGATGGATGGTGGTTTTGATGGCTGATATCACGGTACTGTATACCATGGTGAAATTTGCTGAATATTGACGTTTTTGGACATTGCCATGGACAGTGGCATCTCAGCCGTGTCCTAGACATGAATTCCTGTTGTCATAGTGCTCTTGTCCAACTTTGGCTTTCATGGTTGCAGCATGTTGCGCAGCAATGCGGGTCACACATGGCCGTTCTCGGTCTGTTTGGTCCATGCTTGGAAACTCGCACATTGTTCGCCAGCCTTATTTAGACGTTGTGTCATTTTTCTCACCCTAGTCGGAACAAACTTAACATGAACAGGAGCAAACCGCCGGCAGACTTGCCTCTCACTTGGTGCGTTGGATGGACCGCCCGACAAACCAAAGTCCGGGTAGCCGCAGAAGGTGCTAGGCGACAAAACTTTAGATAGTTTAATGCTGTTTTTGTTTTTTAAGTCATGTCCATTGAGTTCAAGACATTGCATCAGATGCTAGAGTGAAAAAACAAGAGAGAGGCAATGCCCGGATGATGAAAACTTTGCTCATTACAAACATGGGGACGCACCTTGCTTGCAGAATCTCAACACTTCTTAAATTCTTCAAGCAGCAGGAAGGAAAAATACAAAGGAGAAAGGGTCACGCTGGTCTTTACGTGCCTGCGTGCGTTTTCGTTGGATTGTGTCAGAAAGTTGCAAAATTGTTGCCCTTGGCCACTGCGCAACACACTTGACACATTTCCCCCGGCCCACCCCCTCCTTCAAATGAATGACAAACAAATGCAGAGATCATTTGATGACGTGCCTGTCAAACTTGAATTTTAAGTCCCGTGATTGCGAGGTTGTCTTTGCGTGGTTTTCCTGAAAGGTTTGCTTGCAGAAAGGGATTTTTCAAAATCACCAGCAATTGTTTGCCAAGAGGTATGAATAACAGGAATTGTTGCTGGTGATTTTGTGTGTTTCCTTGGTTTTCGTGCCATTTGTGGATAGTCATTCCTGGTGTTGGAAACTGAAGATTGGTTCAATTCTGGTCCAAGGCGTCAACGTGCGCATTGGCTCTGCTACAGCGCGCCTTTCCCGCAGGCCGACTGAAACAAGAAATCATTGAACAGATGGAAGGGACGCGGCGAGCGACGGTCGTCGACATGTAGTGGAACACCGTGACTAAATTCGCCCCACAGATTGACCATCCCTCGCTCCAGCCCCCGTCCACCGTTGCCACTAGGGCAGAGCATCGTAGTCGTGCGCCTAGCCGCAGAGGTGGCAGTGTATCAGCCACTCGAACGGTCCAAATTTGTAACCAGAATCGGCGGAGAGTATTCCTAGACCAGGGAATTTTGACCAAATATTTTTGGGGTCAAGATCTACCCAAGAATGTGGGACATCAAAATCTTTCATGTTCAAGTGAGGACATTGCCAATGATTTGGGTTGTATTTGTATACCATTTGGTATAATAACCACAGGGGGTATTGGATACCGCCGCCCATGTCCACATGACAATTCATTTATGGATTTATGTTCTTTCATTTGTTGGGAAATCCATGCAGTTGTCGATGTTGTTCCCCTATTATTGGCCAAATGTCAGAGTACAAGTTTTCATTCCATGAGCACCTGAACCCAGTCTCGGTGAAATTTGTTTTGCATGCTTCAGCCCTTGTATTTGCCAATAATACAACCACCACTGTATTATATAGAATAATAGTTTTGGTGTCTAAGAACGATAGCCAATAAAGATTTTTGGGTATCTATTGATACCATATTTGTTGAAATTAAGTCAACATTAATCAAAAAGGTATTATAAATTGATTTTTGACAGACCTACGAGGTAGTGAGTTCATATTAAATCCATTTTAAAATCACAAAAGCAGGGGGCTGCCATTGTTTCCCGCTCTCTCAAGTAATTGGTTCGGTATTCTCCTTAGGATGGGTAGTGGGTTTGGTGGAAGATATATGGCTCAACATCTAATGGATAAATTGTTTCGACGTGTTTCCATAGCCCTGATGGGCGTTGTCTCCCCCATTTGATCCATCGCATTTGGAAGCTGCTTTCCGCGCAGCCAGCATTCATTGTCACAGGACATGCAGCCCTATGTCATTCGCAGCATTGGGGCTGCATCCCAGGTACCAGTCATCGGCAAGTTTTTTGTACATTTTGTACCGTATGCCAACGTGCATGTAATTCACAGTTGGTCGCCCACAGTAATCCCGTCATATGGTTTCATCAACAAATGCCATAGTAAGCAATGGAATACAATTTGGGGTTCATTTCAAGCAAATCGTTTGGACTCTTGGTCACAAAATGCCATGGGGGTACTAGCTGAAGATCCTTTGCAAAGATATTACGGCATCATCCCCGTGGGGCTCACAGAAGCCAGTTTCGAAGAGTGCCAGAATCCCATTTCAAGTGCCAGCATGCATGTTGTTGCAGTTCTTTTTTGTTGCGTTGGAACAGCGGTCAAAATTTGAGTCAGTCACGGAATTGCAATTATTGGTTGTGTCCATCCTAACATTCCAAAGCTGTGACCACTTACTAGTCCAACTGTTGGGACGTGAAGAAAGCTACCCTTAAAGTTTCGGTATTGATTTAAAAGTGATGCATTTTTCAATCAAGAGTGGGATCAAATCATGTTAAATGTTCACGCTCATTTGTAATTGCTTAAATTCTTACAAAAAATTTGGACATTCCTGGTTTGGCTGATCCCTGCGGATGGGATGAGACGAAGGGCGAGACGACTTTGGGTGTTCACTTTCAGGTAATGGTTGCAGGACCCACAAGAAACCCCCACTTGCATTTTTAATACCCTCAAGTACTAGGTGTCTAGAACGGGACCCCCTCCAGGGTCTGGAAGGGGGGGGTGAAGGGGG
>VSDK01009079.1:62477-74549 GCA_009767595.1 Symbiodinium kawagutii | reverse complement strand
GGTGTGAAGATCTAGATCTGCAGATGTGGGTGTGAAGATCTAGATCTGCAGATGTGGGTGTGAAGATCTAGATCTGCAGATGTGAAGGTGTGAAGATCCAGATCTGCAGATGTGAGGGTGTGAAGATCTAAGATCTGCAGATGTGATGATGTGAAGATGTTGATGTTGCTGATGTGATGATGTGAAGATGTTGATGTTGCTGATGTGATGATGTACAGATGTTAATATACGGCAGATTTTTCACGAAGAACCCTTCGCAGGCGCTCTTGGGAAAAACGCGGGGATGATTACAAGATACCGCACCTTAAGGCTCAAGGTAAGCTTAAGGCGAAGGTGACCTTAGACCTTAAGGCTTAAGGTCTGAATGAAGGTACTTTTGGACCTTAAGGCTTAAAGCAAGCGTAAGGCGAAGGTGACTTTTAACCTTAAGGCTCAAGGTCTGAATGAAGGATCTTTGGACCTTAAGGCTTGAGGTGACCTCAAGACGAAGGTGACCTTGGACCTTAAGGCTTAAAGTCTGAACGAAGGTCCTTTGAACCTCAAGGCTCAAGGTGACCTTAAGGCAAAGGTGACCTTGGACCTTAAGGCTTAAGGTCTGAACGAAAGTACTGCTGTACCTCAAGGCTTAAGGTGACCTTAAGGCGAAGATTGAAAGAAGATGACCTTGGAACTTGAAGTTTTAAGGTCTGAACGAAGGTCACCTTCAATTTTAAAGCGCAAGCGAAGGTATGGAATTTGGACTTCAAGATTGAAGGTCCCAACCAAGGTCTACTGGGTCTGCGCATCAACATCTTTAAGATTTTTGTTTTTTCAATGGCAACCTGAAGGCTTAAGGTGACGTTAAGGCAAAGGTGACCTTGGACATTAAGGCTTAAAGTCTGAACGAAGGTAGCTTTGAACCTTAAGGCTTAAGATCTGGTCGGGAACCTTCACTCCAGGTGACGTTACGGCGAAGGTAACCTTGGACATTAAGGCTTAAAGTCTGAAGATTTTTTTTAAAGATTGAAAAATTATCTCAAATTTCCAGCCGAAATGTTTTGTTCGCAAAGCTTAATGTCAAATGCAACTCTCTGGAAAATAAAAAGAAGATGACCTTGGATCTTAAAGTTTTAAGGTCTGAACGAAGGTCACCTTCAATTTTAAGGCGCAAGCAAAGGTATGGAATTTGGACCTTAAGATTGAAAGTCCCAACCAAGGTTTACTGGGTCTGCGCATCTACATCTTTGATATTTTCATTTTTTTTAAATGGCAAATTTATCTCAAATTTCCAGCCCAAATGCTTTTGTTCGCATAAAAAATTTCCAAATTTATTTGTTTTTGCAAAGCTCAGCAATTGATTTTTTGTAATCTTTGAAATTATGGTCAAGAAGTTTTAGAGCTTTGATCAGTTTCGCTTTTAAACTTTAAGAAGATGAAGACTTTCGTTCAGACCTTAAGCCTCAAGGTCCAAGGTCACCTTCGGACCTTAAGCCTTAAGGTGCAAGGTCCAAGCTCACCTTAAGCCGACCTTAAGCCTGAAGGTCCAAGGTCACCTTCAAGGTCGATCACTTTACGCCAACCTTAAGCCTTAAGGTCCAAGGTCACCTTAAGCCGACCTTAAGCCTTAAGGTCCAAGGCCACCTTCGCCGGACCTTAAGCCTTGAGGTCCAAGATCACTTTCGGACGGACTTTGCCTTAAGGTCCAAAGTCACCTTCGGACGGACCTTAAGCCTTGAGGTCACAGCTGACCTTAAGCCTTGGGACCTTCGTCCCCCCCTCCTCTCCGATGCCAGCCGTGACCTTAACCTTGACCTTAAAACTTAAGGTGCAGGACCTTAAACTTTAAGGTTCCCGAAGGTCTCCAACCCACCCTCTACGGCTCTACCGCGGTCGGCAGCGGTCGTTGCAAAACACTACCCTCGCCACAGAAACCGTCAGTGCGGGCCACAATCACAATCATTATTTTTGATGAAGTGGAGGTATTTGCTTGCGTTGAGCAAGGCCAAAGCAAGGCGCCAACCAAAACCACGAGGGTCCCTCAATGCGGAAGCCTTCTTCGACGCTATCTTGAACACAAAAAACCAGGGGCCTCCAATACTCGACATTCTGCACTGATTCTGGCTTTCGTTTTGGTGACATACCGAAAAAAACAGTTTAGCGGCAGTCTTGAAAGCCAAAAAGCGCTCCTTCGCATTCACGTTGCTGCATCCAAACAGGTTCAATCCATTTCTTTGCACGAAACTGCAAAGGTGGGTGTCATTTTCTTTGGATGGCGATTTTCAGAGGTTATCTGCAAGCATGGCGCAACCATGGACTTTGAACATTCATGGAGATTGTAATCGACGAACCGAGATGATGATGCCTGGTTGTTTGACTCCTTAAATGCGTGAGGCGCGGAGTTTCACAGGATGACCTAGATCTCAGACAGATGGTAGTGCTGGTAAGATGTTTCATTCGAGTCAACTGCTTCTACTTCAACTTCACCCATCACTGGTTTCGTACTGACTTCACTCTGAGCCGCCTTTTTTGATCTGTACAGCTTTTACGTCTAACTGCAGTGGCATTTCAGCTTGCTGACGTCACGTTATTGCCTTTAGTTAAAAAAAGGATGTGGTGACATCCTAGTGTCCTCCTTCTATCCTTCTTCCGGCCTCTTTACTTTATCCTCTGTGTTTCTCTTGTCCTTTGCTTTGACGCAAAGGCAAAACAAAAACGTTCTGTTTGTAGAAGCTTTCGTGACACTTGTGACCTGTGTTTTTAGTTTGAGTGCAAACTTGTCTTTTGACACATGTTCTTTCAACATGTCAAATTTTAAGAAACATGTTTGAGTGCAAACATTCTCCATTTCCATGTCAGTTGAGAGCTCACTTTAAAACATGCTATGTGTAGCATGTCCTCTCAAGGGTGGGCGCGGTGGGACGCCTTCTTTCCTCGGATTGCCATGGAAACTTTCTTTTGAGTACATGGGGGGTAAGTATAGTGCTATCGAGAAAGGCAAAGCTGCACTGGCACCACGAAGATCTGTTTGGCTTCATATCGACTGTCACCTCGTGTCATTCTGTTGGGGATATATCTGTGGTATTTTCTGCGTGATTTATTTGCTTTCTCAACTGTGAATTGACATGGAGGAAGACCAAGTTGATTTCCTTGATCTGGAAGAGGCACTTGAACAGGAGGTTGGATGCGACGATTTGCCGGAGGAGCCTTCGGAGTTGCTGGAACCTCAAGCTCCTGATTCTTCGGTGTCAGACATAGCAGTACCTAGCAACGAGTATAACGAAGCTTTATTCGTAGCTGCCTTGAACAACGTCCCCTCATGTGAGATGAAGTTGCCATGGGAACAGGGTGTCTTCAGTGTGATTTGTGGTAGGTCGAACTTCGATACATTGCATGATCCCTTGAGTACACCTCTTTTCCCGCCAGAGTTTCCAATTCCTGCCTCGAGCTCGGAACCTGAGGATCCAGAGATCGTGCGGAGAGCTAAGCGACCTTTGGAATTGCCAGTGCACTGTGCAGTTGTGAGAGACTTGAGAGACGAAGACGCTGTTCGTCAACTAGATCGTCTTTGGACTGTAGGAATTGCAAAGTGGTTGGCAAGCTTCAGTGAGCTGGGTTTTCCTGGAATGGTTGGATCTGCAATCTTGGAAGCTGGTGTTGATGAGCAAAGATCCATAGTGATTTTGAGGGATACCTTGGGAATCAAATCACCACGTACAGCAATAAAACGAGCGCTGACACTTCAGAGGTTTTTGAATTGGATGAAGGCTGCAGGAGAGGACTACAACTATATGGATAGATCCCATATCCTGAAGTATTTGGAATGCGATGGGGAAGTGATGCCTGCCCCAACATCAGGCACTAGCCTTCTGGAGGCTCTCAGATTCAGCAGGTACGTTTTGGGCATTGAATTTCCTGACACGATCCTGAAAGACCCACAGGTACTTGGTCGAGTACAAAGGCTGCGGGTAACGGGAACATACAATCCTGCAAGAGACTTGTTGGTGTGTGAGGTTGCAACTCTTGAGAATCTCATGACAGTGCTCAGTGACCCTTTCGATGTTTACATTCTTGGATGCTGCATCTTTGCTTTGTATTCCCGATCTCGTTGGTCGGATTTGCAATATCTTCACATCATGTGGGTGGAGCGACATGTTGTCAGTGATGGGTTCTTTGGATTTGTGGAAGCCAAGACGAAATTCCACAAGACTGGCAGTTCAATGGAGCGTAAACTTCGATATATGCCATTAGTAGCTCCTATCAATGGCATCACCAAGACAGATCGGACCAAGCACTGGATCAAAGCGATGAATGATGTTGGATTTGATTTCAAAGCTCAGCCATTGGGAGCGCTGTGTCGTGCTCCTTTGCAAGATGGGTCATTGGCGCAGCGGTCATTGTCTTCAGATGAAGTTACATACTTCTTGAGGCGTGTGTTGGGCAGTGATGACAGAGACATCAAATCACATTCTTTGAAACACACCACTTTGTCTTGGGCAGCGAAGTATGGCATTGGTGAAACAGCACGTACAATTCTTGGGCACCATGAGATCCCGGGTCGCAGTTGTGCGGTTTACTCACGAGATCTCTTGACACGTCCTCTTCAGAAATATTGTGCTATGTTGGTTAACATCAAGGCCAGCGCTTTCAACCCGGATTCGACCAGGGCTGGATGGATGAATCTTTCTGCGGATGGAGGTATCAGTGCAGATCAGCAGCCGGCTCCTAGTTTGGATGAGACGGGGCTGAAGATGAACCTGAACAGCAGATTGAGGAATCGTCTGGGGAAGAGGTTGAATCATTGAGTTCTGACAGCAGCTCTTTGTCTTCAGATGATTCAGAGGCGGAGGTGTTACCTTCGAGCATGGATCGAAAGCAGGGCGAGGACCTTGATATCAAAGGTCCAGTCTGGATCAATCTCAAGAGCAAGACGGTCCACAAAGTGGGAACGTCGGATGAAGTCACGGCATGTGGGAGAAGAGTGAGTGGATCTAACTTTCGATACTTAGAGGGCGCGCTTTCAACCCGGATTCGACCAGGGCTGGATGGATGAATCTTTCTGCGGATGGAGGTATCAGTGCAGATCAGCAGCCGGCTCCTAGCTTGGATGAGACGGAGGCTGAAGATGAACCGGAACAGCAGATTGAGGAATCGTCTGGGGAAGAGGTTGAATCATTGAGTTCTGACAGCAGCTCTTTGTCTTCAGATGATTCAGAGGCGGAGGTGTTACCTTCGAGCATGGATCGAAAGCAGGGCGAGGACCTTGATATCAAAGGTCCAGTCTGGATCAATCTCAAGAGCAAGACGGTCCACAAAGTGGGAACGTCGGATGAAGTCACGGCATGTGGGAGAAGAGTGAGTGGATCTAACTTTCGATACTTAGAGGGCGGCGCTACCTCTTTGAACCCTAGATGCACCTTTTGCTATCGCCAGGATTTGATCGTCAACAGAGAGCAGATGGCAAGTCATTTAGAAATGCTAGCCCGCAAGAGGGCCAAGCGTTGAATTTCCTAGGATCTTTGGATCGACGAAAAAGGGCAATTGTTAGTGGAATGCCACTCGTGGAATGCCACAGCACCATAGGACATGTTCTTCGGAATGCCCCTTTAAGCTCTCCGATGTCCCAGGGAACTTGATGTGGAATGCTGCATCAATCTAGCAGAATGCTGCCTCATGCACAGAATGCTGTGTTCGTGCAGTCATGGCTCTAGCCACGACGGTATCAATCATGCATATGTGTTGCGAATAACTTGTCAAAATGTTTTTGCACATTTTGTCGAGAACCCAGCTTTGAATTTTGCAATAGATGCTAGCCTTTGTGTGCAATTTGACATTTCAGTGTCCTCTCATTTCAGCTTGAAGCCATGTCGATGACTAGGATCACTGAATCCACTGCTACCTTTGAGCAGCAAGCGAAGGATGCAGGTTTGTCTCAGGAATGGATTGATGCATTTCGAACTGCAAACATGAACACGTTGGCCAAGTTATGCTATGCTGTGACTGTTCCAGGCACGACACCTTCAGATGCTCAGGTGACTGCTTTGTTGAATACCCTGAGGCCTACCATAGTCCCGACCTTGGCTGATAGCACAGCAATCAAAAGGTTGATCTTTGAGAGTCAGACATTCATGGTCTACACATTGAAGGCTGCGGTTCAAGGCACAGATGAGGTTACACACAAACTTGCTCCAGCTGAGAGACGTATGCGATTGGAGCAACAGCGTGCACGCCTAGCTGGTGTCTCGATCTCAGGGCACTTGGAACCAGCCTTTTCATTGTATGATCTTTGCACTGCAATGATGGAGAGCAATGAGATCAAGTATATCAGCCCTAGCAAATGCTTGTCACGTCATCAGGAATTGCAAGGTAGCAAACCTGACAAGGAGATTCAGTTGGACGCATCAAAGTCTGGATTGATAGTCAAGGATCAACCCATCACAAAGGAGATCAAGATCACCTCGGACTTAGCTTTGCATCAGGCCATGACACGTCGTGCTTTGGCTCTTGACTTGGTTGGACTTGCTACTTTTGGGACAGTGATGCGTTGGACAGAACGATTGTTTGAGCTCCAATCCCAGCAGCCTGCGCCGGGATTCCAACAAGTGTCACAAGCTCAGCTTCTTAGGGCAGATAGACAAGCTTTCATTAGGATGAATGAATCTCTCACAGGGCAGTTGAAACCACAGGGTGCAGTGAAACCGATGGATGCACTCTTCGATGCTTTGCACACAGATGTGACTGTCACGTACTTCATGCTTCCAGTTGCAGTGAACCATCCAGTTACAGAGAAAGCAGAGAAAGCTGCATCCAGTGGCGGTGACAAAAAGAGGCCAGCGTCAGTGCCACCTCCTCCAGCCAAGCCTGGCAACTTTGCCAAGCGCAACAAGGGAAAAGGAGCAGGAAAGAATCGCGATCCGATCCCTTCGGCGTTGAAGGGCATGCACTCCCGAACACCAGATGGTCGTGCGATTTGTTTCAGTTACAACTTGGGCAAATGTGACAAAGGTGCTGAGTGTACTCGAGCACATGTATGCTGCGTGCCAGGATGTTATGGCTCCCCCCCCCAACCTGCACATCAATGATCTGCTGCTCCTAAGAGCTCATTGCCTGGCCCCAAGCCTACTTCAAAGAAGAGGACTTTTACCAAGTCAAACAATGACTCGCGATCTAATGGTTGCAGGAAAGTTTCTGACTTGAGTGATGAGGGCTATTTTGCTATAGAGCTCTTTTGCGGAACAGGCAACTTGACGTTGGCTATGAAACAGTTTCTACCGAATTCATATGGCGTTGATCACTCTGTTAAACGACAAAGGGTCAAAGTCATTGCATTGGACCTTTCTCAACGGGCATCACAACAGCTGGTTCGGGATTGGTGCAATTCAGAGAAGTGTGTCTGGGTTCACTTTGGAGTCCCCTGCGGCACCTCTTCGAAAGCTAGACTGAAGCGGATGTCAGCCAAACGGCATGGACCGCCGCCTCTACGATCCTTCATGGCAAATCCCTTTTGAAGGTCAGGAAGGCGAACATTCTTTACAGATTCATGTGTGAGCTGATTCTCGAGTTGGATAGCCGTTCAATTTGTTGGACAGTCGAAAATCCTTGGACAAGTTTTCTCTGGGAGACTTCATATTGGAAATCTGTGATTGCTTTGAAGCCTATCTACTGTGAGCTTCATAACTGCATGTTTGGGGGGGATCGTCTCAAACGCACTTGCCTAGCGTCGAACAATCCTGCAATCTTGGAACTTCAGGTGCGTTGTGACGGTCAGCATACCCATAAACCATGGACCTTTCAGGATGGGAAATTTGACACAGCTCGTGAGGCCGAATATACCCCGCAGCTTGCAAAGGCCCTAGCCACTACGGTCATTGCTTCGTTGGTGGTTGATTCACAGATGGATGCCTTTGCACTTTCAGCCAAACGATTAAAACAATCTCAATTTGCTGCGATTGGGTCACATACACAGCCACAACGTGCACTGCCCGAGCTGGTGCCTGAGTTCTGTTTCCTGTTGGTTCTTCGAGGCCTACCTCTCTCTGCTCGATTTTCTTTGGACAATAAATCAAATTTACTCAGGTGTGTTACAATCCAACAGACTGGTAAGGTACCTGTGCACATTCCATGCGGTAGCAAACAGCTGCGCCTGACCAAGAAGAGGGGTGATAGCCGTCAGTTTTCTTGGGAAGTTGTCAAAACCCACTCCTTACATAGCGTTGCGTGGGACAACAACAATTCATGCCTTCAACCAGTACCAAGCGATGCGTGTTCTTGTGATCAGTGCCAGTGTGTTTGGAACCTTCGCAACGATCAATCCTCAGATGCTCTTGAGGAACGTGTTTTTGGGATAAGGTGGTCGCCGGAGCAATTTTTGCAACAAGCGGCATCCTTGAAACACCCTTTCGATTCTATCTCTGGCCTTGATGCGGAACTTACAAGAGTATGCAGCGAATTGGCACGGTTGGATGCAAATGATGTCGAGATTTCTCGATGCCAAGTTCTTGGGAAGTGGGTTTCGAAAATAAAGGAGTTGAACTCGGATGACAAAGAGATCAAGAAGAACATGCCATCTGAAAGGAGACGTATCTTACTACCCAAGAAGTTGGCCTTCATGCAATGGCTCATTGCGGAAACGGGATACGAGGACTCGGGACTGGCTGATGATATCATCTCTGGCTTTTCACTGGTGGGGGATGCGCCCAAGTCAGGACTCTTGCCGGGTAAATTTGTACCAGCTCAACTTTCGATTGATGATCTGCATTTACAATCGGAAAAGTCGGCCAAAGCGATAAGATACATGACTAGATCTTCTGGCGATGATGTCCTCGATGCACAGCTTTGGGAGAAAACAATGTCGGAAGTGGATGCTGGGTGGTTGGCCGGACCCCTGAACTGGGACAATTTGGGTCCTGGTGATTCTGTGTCGAGAAGATTCGGATTGGTGCAGTCTGCAAAGGTTCGACCCATTGATGATTACAGCCAATCTCAAGTCAATTCAACGGTGACTACATACGAAAAGCCTACAGTGGATAACCCAGACATTGTATGCTCGTTGGCTATTCCGTTTATCCTTGCATTGCGTGCGGCCGGTGGGCCATCGAACATTGTTGCTAGATCACTGGATCTGGCATCGGCTTACAGACAGCTTTGCATCTCGGATGATTCGTCCAGGTATGCCTACTTATCGGTGTTTGACCCCACATCAGGACAAGCAGCCTTGTTCAAGCAGATTGCTCTTCCATTTGGGAGCAAAACAGCTGTGAATGCTTTCATCAGGTGCGCAAGGTTTCTTCAATGGATTGCCTCGAGGTGCCTGCTGATTCCCATGACATGTTATTTTGATGACTTCATTATTTTCTCGACACCTTCGCTGGCGGACAACACACAACAAGTGGTGTCTCTGATGTTTGATATGTTAGGATGGGCCTTTGACAAGACTGGTGCAAAAGCAGACATTTTCTCTTCAATGGTGTCAGCATTGGGAGTTTGCTTCAACTTTGAATCTGCTGTGGATGGAATCATAACAGTTTCTAACACCAATAAACGTTTGCAAGAAGCAATACAATTAATTCAGACGGTTCTGAATAGCAGGAAGTTGTCACACAAGCAAGCTCTTGTTCTTCGAGGGAGGCTTGCGTTCTGTGATGCCTACATCTTCGGGAGGACGGGCAGGCTGGCTTTGCAAGTGATAATGCAGCACGCATATGCAAAACCCTTCGATGAGCATGTGAACGACTATGTTTATTGTGCATTGTCTGCATTGCTTCTTCGATTCAAGGATGCTTCACCTCGGAAGATTTCCACAACCCTTGTAGATACATTGCATGTCTACACAGATGCTTCCTTTTCGGATGATGGCTCCGGTGGACTGGGTGGAGTACTCTGTGACTCTTCTGGTAATATACTTTCATGGTTTGGGATTGCCTTGGACTTTGCAACGGTCAGACTGCTCATGGGTAGTGATCAACTAGTAGCTATAGGTGAGCTGGAAACACTTGCTGTCTTGCTGGCGACTCGTGTCTGGTCTGATTACTTGTCTTCTGTGAAAGCCATTTTCTTCATTGACAACGAGGGTGCAAAATTCTCACTGATCAAGGGCTATTCGACTTCAAGGTCTATCTCGCACCTGTGCTCCTTAATCACTGCTTCACTGGATCGGTCACTAACTTTGCCTTGGTTCAGTAGAGTTCCATCAATTTCGAATGTGGCGGATGCGCCATCTAGAGGCCGGAAGATAAAACCTGAATGCAGGGAGATATGCCATGAGCGCTTGGATACTTGCATGGAGGAATGCCTCCGTGACTTCAAAGAGTTTGCCTTCTGACACCTTTGAGATGGGTGGGGGCCGTGGTCGAAGGCGACATGACGAACCTCCACAATACTAGTGTAAGAAAAAAGAATAAGTATAAGCGCTCTGGCTGTGAACTTTTAAGAAAAGATTTTTACTGTATATTTATTGGAAGTTTTTAAGATAGATAGTTAGGAGTGACACGGTTTTTAAAGATAAGGAAATAAGTGGCATTTCAGCTTGCTGACGTCACGTTATTGCCTTTAGTTAAAAAAAGGATGTGGTGACATCCTAGTGTCCTCCTTCTATCCTTCTTCCGGCCTCTTTACTTTATCCTCTGTGTTTCTCTTGTCCTTTGCTCTGGCACAAAGGCAAAACAAAAACGTTCTGTTTGTAGAAGCTTTCGTGTCACTTGTGACCTGTGTTTTTTAGTTTGAGTGCAAACTTGTCTTTTGACACATGTTCTTTCAACATGTCAAATTTTAAGAAACATGTTTGAGTGCAAACATTCTCCATTTCCATGTCAGTTGAGAGCTCACTTTAAAACATGCTATGTGTAGCATGTCCTCTCAAGGGTGGGCGCGGTGGGACGCCTTCTTTCCTCGGATTGCCATGGAAACTTTCTTTTGAGCCCCCCCCCCACCCTACACTGACTCTTATCCTTTCTCCACTGGCGTGTCTGTGCTGCGAATGCGCTTGCGCTCTCACCTTTGTTCCAGGGAATGCCCTGGTTCTTTCTTGTTTTTGTGGAGTCTGGATTCTTGTTCTTTCTTTCTGACGGTTCTCTGTACAGACCGTCTTTATCGCCCTCGAAGGCGACATGACGAACCTCCACAATACTAGTGTAAGAAAAAAGAATAAGTATAAGCGCTCTGGCTGTGAACTTTTAAGAAAAAGATTTTTAAGATATATTTTTGGAAGTTTTTAAGATAGATAGTTAGGAGTGACACGGTTTTTAAAGATAAGGAAATAAGACATGTTAATGCACCCTCTTAGATTGGGATCTTTGAGTTTCTTGTAGTTTCGACCTGTGACCGCTGCCACAGTGCACAAGCGGCGCCCTAGAGGGTATATTCATGAAATGGGCATCAGGTGATGGCCTCGCCCCTCATAGAGCATGAAGATCTCAATCGAATGCAGCAGCATTCCCATACATGCCATTTGCTCTCATGATTCCCGAAGGGGGCTCCTGGCTTCTCACGGAAGCGGTGCGGCTTCCATGTTTATGCCAATCCTTGCGGAGATTACTGAATATAAGTATCATGAGCTACTTGCCCCTTCAGAGCGCGTGTTTCCACAGTTCACCTACTTAAGTGATCTGTCGTTACCGCCCTATTTGCTGGCTTATGTATCCTGGGGACACAATATGACATCGAGTTTAACCGGCTAATTTTCAAGAAATGGGCGTCGGGTGACGGCCTCGCCCCTCATAGAGCAATAAGGCCTCTGTCGATGGCAGGAGCAGTTTCCAAATAAGCTATTTGCTCTTGTGATTTCCGTAGGGGGTGTGCACCTTATTCTTGGTGCCCCACGTCATTCACTCGCGCAAGTTTCTCATTGACTTTGCATTTGTGCGGGCACGGCCATAGCCCTATGTGTCTTCATATAGCAAGACTCATCTGTTAGCCGCCGATTTCCGCAACGAGGGTTGAGATGCCTCGACAAGGCGCTGAGCCTACTAGTTTCTGCACCCTGGCCTCACCAGTAGGTAGTAACTTCGGTGAAACTGACCGTCTGGCCGGTGTGCGAAAACAGGTGTGGCTCGCCCCTTGACGGTATCTCCCCAAGCTATCTGGCAACAGGAGTCTGTG
>VSDK01009079.1:49562-62331 GCA_009767595.1 Symbiodinium kawagutii | reverse complement strand
GGGCCAACTTACCTTGTATACCAAGGCCCCTTCGCGGGCCAACTCACCCCGATTGCCTAGTGCCCAACATTGGCTTCCAGGCATTCGGCTTCATAGCAATGTCAGAAATTTCTTGGCAAAAGTCATGACTAAAATTATTTTTCTCGAGAATTTCGCGACAGCTATATAACTGGCAGACTACACACGCACAGAACTGTATTGCATCCGGTGCGACAAATTTCCCGCTGGTTTGTCGACAAGCGCACAGTGGACTGCTGGTTCGAAGGAGGCTATTCAGGCCTCCACAAGCTCATAACTGACCTATGCTCCTTTGATGGGCATCCATAGTTGTGACGCAACGAGATGTGAGGCGGGGAATTCATTGCATGTACAAATTTTCGCAGCTAGCTGCCTTTGTTTCTTTTGCTTCTACAGCTTCGAAGCTTCGTATGTTTCACTTTGTTTCACCAGTTTCACCTGTTTTCTTTGCTTCTTATCGACCTTTGCTTAGTGCTACCGAGGCGATGCAGGCGAGCAAAAAAAAACAAGCGGCGCCCTAGAGGAAAAAAAAGTAGTGCTGGTAAGATGACTTTGATTTTGTTCCGTGGTGGCTGGGTGGGTGTTTGGTTTGTGTTTTTGGTTGTGGTTTGCTGCTTGTGTTTGGTTCGCTGCTTGCTTGGTTTCTGGTTCACGCCAATGATCATCTTACTTCTAATTGGCGATCCTGGGATCTCTACTGCAGTCTTTCTGGACATACAGTGACTTGGATTTCGTGTGCACTAGGCACTACCCGTAAAAAAATTGAAAGCCAAAAAGCGCTGCAAAAAGAGAAAAAGAGAAAGAGAAAGAGAAAGAAAAAGAAAGAGAAAGAAAGAGAGAGAGAAAGAGAGAGAAAGAAAGAGAGAGACGCCGCAAAGTTGCAATGCTCCCTTCAATGAAAAGCCAGTGTTCAAAAAAAATTCAGGTCACCCGCATGCAAGGCCCAAGCAGACATCTTTGTCGTGGCCGTGTCCATGAAGCTTTGCCAATCACGCAAGCACCGGTTCCCGAGAATCAAAAAGAAGTCAAAATACTATTGCTGGGACAAATTGTTCGGATTGGCACTACGCATTGAAAAGCAAGTTTCGCGAAACGTGAAGTGACTCGATCTTACCAAGTTCTGACGACACATGCTTCCCAACGTCAATGATCATGTGACCAATCTATACCTCTTATATTTGCATAATGGTGATGTAATATAATCGTTGTATATGAACCAAATCTCAAGGTTGGCAAGTTGTTGTGCGAGATGGCCAAAAGCAGGCCTGGAAAGCGTTCGGTGACTCGATCTGCCAGGTTCTGACGACAAATGTTTTTCAATGTCAATTATCATACAACCACAGTGTATAGCAGCTTTATATCTGAAAAATGATGGGGTTTTAGTGATCGTTGTATCGCCAGGTTCGCTGATTTTGCTGGGTGAAATGGCCAAAACGAGGCCTGGTAAATTTAATCGGCAAGTTGCTGGCCATGAGATGGCCAAAACGGCCTGGAAACCAAAAGATCGGCAAGTTGGCCATGAGATGGCCAAAGTGGCTCGATTTACGCGGTTTCTGACAACACACCTTTCCCAATGTCTATGATCATATCACTACAATCTATAGCCACTTTAAATGTGAATAATGATGATTATAGTAATCGTTGTATTGATACCAAATCTCACAGCAAAGATCTCACAGCAAAGCGAGAGACAAATTGGGAGACAAAGATCCATCTCGCGACAAAATTTCACAGCAGAGCGGGAGACAAAGTGGGAGACAAAGCCTGATTCATCTTGTGGCAGACTCCAATTCTTAAACAGCCAGTAGAACCCGAACCCTTTACCGCTGACCCTGAGAATTGGGTTCAAAAATGGGCCAAAACCGGTTTCCGCCAAAATTGCCCCTCATGTTTTTACGTCATTGCGCCTTTCTTTGCGCCAAATGTCATTCCGATTGCTCTGCGCATGACACAAAGTGCAATGATGTGCGCAATTTGTTTTCGAAGCAGCAGATGGAGACTTAGATTTTTCTATAAAGGTTCAAGACATTACCGTAGCATTGCAATTCTAAAATTGTTGCGACTCCTCAGGCACTTTGTAGCTAGCTGTGTGGAAGTGCAGGTTGCAAGATTCGTTACACTGGACAACACATCTCCAACGAAGGAAGAAACGCTTGGTTAAGTCAGAATGCAGTGTTTTCCTTCCGAAAGAACTCAAGTCTTCCGCAAAGTATGAGTGCATGGGTGCAAGAGGATCCTGAATCGCCGATTCTGGCTTTGTTGCAAGGCAGAGTTCAGTTCTTGATGATCTTCAGTTCAAGTCTTGTAAGCGGCGACTTCTGGAAGCATATGGAGACGACTTTTCATGACAAGATCAGTTTCTGCCTGACCCACTGTACTGCAGAGATTGGAGTTCGGTCAGTGGAGCTGAAGAGGCAGTTTTCGTTTGCAGCGCGCCAAGAAAAGCACCGGTCTGTGTGTGAGAGAGAACTGATGGAGTTCAATTGCTGGGCGAATTTGATGTCTACGTTGTGGTTGAAGTGTGCGGGATATGTGAGCAGCGCCGCCTTTACCATTTTCATCTTCGTCGCAATGCTCTTGGAAGTCGCCCCCTCTTCCTCCTAGACTTCTAACGCTTGGACGCGCGAAGATATGAATGTTGAAGCGGGGGAGGAGAGGTTCCCTGTATTATATAGTAGTATATATTTAAAAACAGGGTGGAGGAGTTTTCATATTGGCGAAAGGAGCGGAGGAGGCTTTAAACTCCTCCGCGGATTGCTCATCTACAAGAAAGTTCATTGTTTTCCCCAAGCTAATTTCGTATTTTTCTTGGGAAGACTTGTGGAGGAGGAGCGGAGGAGTAGCGTGAAACATGCAAATCTTCAGATATCTATTGAGACAGCGCTATGAGCATGTGCAACTTTATCGATGCTGTTTCAAGATTCAAAAATGATAAATAATTTTTGAGAGCTATCGTTGTACCCCCTAGTTCCAGACTTCAAGGTTTTATAGCGTCTCATTGACAAGTGACCTGAACCAAAATGGTGCGTGAGAGCAGCGTGCGCAAAGAAGTGTTGGGCGCAAGCGTTCGAGCGTGAGACGCGAGAGTTGGCAAACAATCAAAGACTTTTCTGGCGCAGTTTGTGCGTACTGGAATGGCAGATGAAAAATGGAGCCGCCAGGTCGTGAACCAAGGGAATGAAAAACTTGCGCATTCTTGAAGCCAGTTCTGGCGGCTTCCAAAAATTGCGCATTCCTTTCTATGTTTCAAAGGCGAGCCAGAAATGGCTTCAAGTCTAAGCTTGTTTTTGGCTTCAAAAACACGGTTGTTTTTGTTTCGTTCTCGGGCAATGTTGATGTCGCCAACATGACAGTTAGGAGCGGAATTCGTTCGAACTGCAGAGGTCCATGAATTGGTCTTTGAAATTTGGTGATGTTTATGAAATCAAATTCGGCTTCGGTCAATGAAGCTAAAGGGGTAGTTTTCGTTTGCAGCGCGCCAAGAAAAGCACCGGTCTGTATGTGAGAGAGAACTGATGGAGTTCAATTGATGGGCGAATTTGATGTCTACGTTGTGGTTGAAGTGTGCGGGATATGTGAGCAGCGCCGCCTTTACCATTTTCATCTTCGTCGCAATGCTCTTGGAAGTCGCCCCCCTCTTCCCCCTAGACTCCAAACGCTTGAACGCGCTAAGATATGAATGTTGAAGCGGCGGAGGAGAGGTTCCCTGATATAGTAGTATAAATTTAAAAACAGGGTGGAGGAGTTTTCATATTGGCGAAAGGAGCGGAGGAGGCTTTAAACTCCCCCGCGGATTGCTGCTCATCTACAAGAAAGTTCATTGTTTTCCCCGAGCCAATTTCGTATTTTTCTTGGGAAGACTTGCGGAGGAGGAGCGGAGGAGTAGCGTAAAACATGCTTAAATCTTCAGATATCTAATGAGACAGCGCTATGAGCGTGTGCAACTTTATCGATGCTTCAAAAACGATAAATAATTTTTGAGACCTATCGGTGTACCCCCCAAGCGACGATTTCTGCAAGCATATGGAGACAATTTTTCATGACAAGATCAGTTCTGCCTGACCCATTGTAATTGTTTGTCTTCAACTTGCCTGCCTTCTCTCAAGATGCTTTCGCAATCTGGAAAGCCTGTTTTTTGGTTCCATGTCCGCTTTTGAGCTTTCTTACATTGAGTCTGGGTGGTTTGCCAAGCGGCTACAAGTTTTGCTTCTTGTTTTTGCCACATATGTTGTTTTGCAGTGTGTTCAATTTTATTGGATAAGATTTCTGACAATGTCATCTTTGCCAACGCTGCCTGTAAACTGACTCTATCTCAGCAAGCGCTGACCTGGTGTGGTGCCGTTGTGGCGCTGAGCCTCGGTCAATTGTAGACTGCAAAGATAAAGAAAGAAGTGTCAAAATGTCTTTCTCAGCAAGCACTTCATGCTCTTTACTTGCTGGGTGCTCTGACATCCCTTCCTCTCGCAGTGGTTTCTGGCAAGAGTGCAGCCGCTTTGCATCTCAAGGTTGACGCCAAGAACTCTTTAATTTACTACCCGATGCGATTTTCGGCATGAAACGCTTTTGAAGCAGGGGATATGCAAGGTTGGAGCTAAAGAGTCTTCCTTTGTGGCAGTCGAACCACGTTTTCTGGCCCTTTTTGAACAGATCGTCTTCTCCACGGAAGCATGATTTGGCGTGCCTCCGTGAATTTGGTGCATCTTGCAGTTCCTCAACAAGCTTCCCGAAAGGCCCGGTCTTAGGTCTGGCTTCCTTGTTGTTCCTGTGGAAGGCTGCTTGACGGAGCTGCGCAACCTGGAGGTGGAGTGTTGCAGACTACCTTAGCTGGCCACGTGCAACTGAGTCTGAACGTCGACTCATGTTATGCTTTCTCTGGAAACTGGGTCTTCCTCTTGTTCTTTTGATTCATTTGCTCTCATGAGTTGACTGCTGGATGCGGCGTGGATCTTTTGGATTGTACAAAGTTGCTCCTTTTGGAGATCTGAATCGTGTCAATTCAAGTGATGTTGAGGACAGTGCTCAGGGATGCTTCAGCGATCTGTTGCACGTGAGCCGCCACTGAGAAAAAAAGTATGTTTGTTGGCTCTTTTCTTCTTTGGAGGACTCTTTGACAAAGTTGTTTTGCCACGCAGATGATAGTGACCAACTGAATCTTTCACAGCATGGCGTGTGTGTCCCGTGGTTTCTCAGAGGGGGTACGCTTGTATTGGACTTCGCTGGATGGTTCGCCAGCTGATTTTTGGACTGGATGATCTTGGCATGCATTACTTTTGGATCGAAGACCTCACTGGTGCCTCTTTCTGAGTGCTTAGGTGATGTCACTCTTTGATGAATCAAACTCGTTATTCTGAGCCCGGCTGGGGCTCCGTTGATGACCAGAACAGGGCCAGTGGCCATAATGAATGGCTCAACAGCGTTCGGTCGCCTTCAAGCAACCCTATCCCAGACGCTACTGCACGCATTGGCGCATTGGCCAATGCCTCATTGTTTGCCCGACACCACTGTCCATGGAAGCATCAACTTCGCACAGAACCCAAGCGGAAGCTTGATGACAGAGCCTCAGGAGCCTCCAGTGCCTCGTCTTCCCACCCTAAAGCACATGCCCGCCAATCTGGCTATCGTGCCAATTGGCAATAACGCCTTGTTTCGGCAATGTATCGCCGCAGCCATTTACTTGGCCCCACAGGGCTTAGGGGACGGGGTAGGCCCTGACCTGACTCGCTGGAGTCTGGTCTTCCGGCGCGGGGGCGAGCCATGGCCTTGCACGAGAGAAGCCACATGATGCGGGCAAGTTCGAAGGGGTGCAAGACCGCAGTTAGCATGCTCTGCTAGGACGCAGTTGCTAATGCAAGGTGACAGACGTTGCTCATAGATACAGACAGTGGACGAGGGTGCTTTCAGACCTCATCATGCTGTTGAGCTCCTCGACCAGGGCTTGTGGGTCTCTGTTGATGGCTTGGAGTGTGTCTCTGTCAAACCGCTCGCCCTTGTGATTTCCGTAGGGGAGGGGCACCTGCTTATTGGTGCCCAACTTCATTCACTTGCGTTCACCAGGTTGAATTGACATTTGCAAGGGCATGGCTACAGCTCCATGTGCCTTCAATGCCATGAAGGGTGGGTCTCCCTCTGAGCCCGTACGTCCCGGCCGTACGCCATTGATTGGGATCTTTGGCTGTTTCACCGCCTTGACAGTTGTTTAGTGACATTGAGTTTCGGCCAATACGGCTTTTGGCAGAAAAAAAATCTTGTTTTGACCTGCATGACTGCGCCGCACAGCCAATGCGGCGCTCCAGCTTGAAAAAAAATTGGCTGGCAACATGATTGCGTGGGTGCCATGTGAACAATTTTTTGGGGGGAACTGTTGCTCAATACGATTGGATGGATGCTGTCAAAAAAAATTGCGACGTTCATGACTCTCATGACATTTGGTGAGGGGCGTCAGTTTTGGCTCACAGCGTATGGCCGAAGGGCGGCCATTGGCTAACTCAGCCGGCGACTGTTTCGTTGTCCACTCTCTGCTTGTGGCTCCTCAAGGAGTCTCTCGGGGGTGCTTCGAACCTACCGGTGCCACCAACTGGACCCTTTGAATTGGATTGCCCCACTGATTATCCAAAGTTTGATTTCTGGTGTGGCTTGTGTTTGGGTCTTTGCGTGTGGCCCATCCTAGAGGTGCTGGTACTGGCCAAGCAGTGGCTAACTTTGTCACTGCGAAACCGGATCACCGAGGTTGGTACCTCGAAACTATACCAAGTGCTTGGATGAGCACTTACACTGAGGTGGTGGACGAGCTTCAGTGTTTGCGGCAAGAGTGTGCCAATCTGCTCCGCCGGGTTGACCGGGCCATTGAGTTGGTTGAGCATTGTGATTTTGAGGTGGTCGAGCCCACCGTTTCCACGGAACCCATCTGTTCTCGTGCCGTGCGTGAAGCCGCGGCAATTGAGACTGGCCATTTCTTTGTGAGGTGCTTGGCTGGTGAGAAGAGGGGTGAATCAGGGCGTGCAAAGGTCAAGCTGCAAAACCGCATCTACGTGGTCATCCGTGGCTACATCGGAGACATCCATACCAAACCCGTTGTGGTCTGTGAACGCTTCGAAGAGGCCCGCAAGTTGGTGTGCCACCCCAAGGCTGACGCCTTTGGGGATAGCATCTTTGCTGGTTTCGCGTCGAAGTGGGAGGCGAAGCTTGCTGTGGCTACAGCAGGCTTCACTTGGCCATAGGTAGATGGCTGGTCCTCAGGGACCACTGATAGGGGACGAACCTCTATCAAGTTTTGCGGTTGTGCCGGAACCTGGGACGCTGACTTTTGACTACCCTTTGGGTTGTTTTTGTGCTGCAGATCAGAGCCCGGACACTTTTGCCATTGCACTCATTTGCGTGGGTGCTAAAGTTTTGGTTGCATTCCCCAGCGAAGCCTGGGCCAGAAGGGTTCAAGATAGGAAGCTCCCCAGTGGTGCCTTGGAAAAAGCCTTGCATATCAGAGTGAGTGCCTGCTCTCGAGAAAACAGAGAACAACTTGCATCGAACAGCTTCGTGAACATCTGGGTGGGTTGGCTTAAAGCTGGCTTGGAAAACAATCTGGATTTTGATCACGGAGCCGATCCCAGCTTCGGTTTTACTTCGACAGCAGGTGAAGCATGCCTTCCTTTTGCCAAAGCTTTGATGGATGCTGCCGCCGAGAAGTTTGGTCTTTCAGACATCCTCCCTCCAGTGCCTATGTCGGTTCGTTTAGACATCATGGAACAACGGTTCGGTGCATTGGAATCAGGGATGCAGGAGATGCTGCAGTTTCAGAGAGCTCAGGCAAACGCCGGTCTGGAAGAGCCTGGATTTGTCAGCGCAGCCGAAGCCCCAGCAGATGGTGTTGCCAATGGAGGTCAGCCCAGTTTGAATGCGCAGGCGAAGAGAACAGCTTGCAAGCCAGCAGCAGGAGCTCAGAAAGAACAGCATGCCCCACCGGGGTTGGAAGTGCCAGGAGATCAATATCCTGGCCTCGATCCAGCTGCAGTTGCTGCTGCAGTGCAAGCGGGGATACCTTCGGATCAGCTGTATGCGATGAGCCAACTCCTAGCTTCGAGACCGCCCCGTCTGGAAGACTTCCCTCGTCCAGCTCAACAAGATGGACTGCTGAGCGAAGAAGAGTTGGAGGATCAGATGATGCTAGCGGAGGCGGAAGGTCAAGAAGCTCCCAATGCAGATGCTGTTTCTCAAGCCCTGGTGAAGTTGACCAACATAGTGGGGCAGCTGGCCAGGAAGAAAGAGGACCCAGAGGATGTGATGACCGGGACAAGCCTAGGAGGGTTTGGCTCAGCGGACGGGTCTGGAAGCTTGGGCAAGAAACATGCGGCAGTTCGGCAAACCCTGATGAAGCTTTTCCGTCAACAACCTCAAAAGCTGTGGCAGGTGATCGAACAGAACATGGAAGAAGATTATCGTCTGCAAGCTGTCCGCCCGCATGGAGGAGGACCAGCTTTTTCAGCGAGAGGCTGGGCGGAATTTCGAAGCAGGATTGGCGGATATCCAAGAACTGTCCGCTCTGTATGGGGCGTGGCAGGGATTTTAGATTCCCTTCGTGCTGGCGATGTGGACTCTGCAAGAACTCGATGCTGCTTGATGTTGGCGCAGTACGAACAAGAAGCCATAGACCATGGGTCATTTTTATTGGCCCAAGAGTTCTCGTTAGAGCCAGCGCCCCCAATTGCTGCCTTCAGCCAACACTCCATACCGGATCCACTGGAAATGTCTGCCACAAGACTTCTACATCCATCATGGGTGGAGGCGTTTGCCGACCGACTCAAACAGGTGGACAACTACATGGAGATGCGACGGAAGCTGAACTTGAAACCGAAGGGGGGGGCATCCAATGCAGGCAACGAAGGGAAGGATCAAAAGGGAAAAGCAGGCGGCAAGGGCAAGGCAAAATCCAAGAAAGACGAGGGGGAGGAATCCGAAGCGCAGTAGCGCTTGCGCTTCCGCTCCCATCGCCTGGCAAGCCTCTGGATCCCTTGCTGTGTTCTACCAGCACAGCTCAGCAGGCTTCTGGCTTGACTGAGGATTACAGTCGGGGCTCTCCAGAGGATTCTGCCAAAGGCATGTTTGAGCTCCAAGTGCCGGATGATGCCGGTTCCCACCATGACAAAGGGCCTCTTCCGGAACCAAAGGAAGATTTTGGCCCAAGTGTTTTTGCAAGTGGTGTCCAGCTGCAAGACAACTTGCTGGATGAAGACAAGATATCTCCAGAAGCTTTGCCGAGCAAAAGTGGCAAGAATGTCCCAGGAGCTTCTGCGAGTTCAATCCGAATTCATAGTTTGTGGCACCTGCTTCCTCGATGGGTGCTGAGATCTGGAACGAAGTTTTCAGGTTTCCTTCAGGCTCTGCTCACACAGCCGCGAGAGATGGATGCAAAGAACACGGGCCATCTCACAGCCTGCCCTTGGCCAATGCCGCTTCCTTATGCAATGGAAGGGAAGCATGTCAGTGATGAGGATTATGAGTTACAAGCTTTCCGCAAGGCTTTGAATCTCCAGGTGGCTGTTTTGAACTACATCCATTTGGGAAAGCCAAAGAAGCCTCCTAGCCGAATATGTGGGAGGAAAGTTTTGACTGCGGACCAGTGGGAAGTCATTGACAGGCTGTCCAAGATGAGCATGGCTTGGAAAGAACAAGGGGTGATAGCAGCCCCCGACATGGGAAGAGTAGCAGCCAAGCAAGAACGTCAAGAGCAGGTGTTGGCCGAGCTTGAACGTTTTGCCACGCCTTTGGTGAATGAGTTGGAAAAGTACCAGCGCTCGCCAGCTATCCAAAGCAGAGCTGAAATCACTGATGGTTTAGGAAATAAAGTTGGTCAAGCGAAGAAGGGTGACATTTCTGCGGCACAGCCTATAGTTGCTTCTCGCATTAAGATGGAAGGAGACCCAGTTTTTGACCCTTCACCTTTTTTGGATGAACCTAGTTTGCGACTTTTCAAGGACCCTTGGTGCGATGGCATTGATGGGCATGAGATAGGTCAAGTGGCTCCCGCTGTGAAGGTTCATGCTTCAACCACTGAAAAGGTAGCGTTGTTACAGAAGCTTGAGGCATCAGGACGGTTGGGCTTTCGTAGAGCATGTGATGTCAAAGAGGGCTTCGGCAATGGACTATTTTGTGTCCCAAAATCTACTGAGGTAGATCGGCTAATCTTAGACGGCAGACCTGCCAATTTGCTGCAGATTCCACCTGATCGGTTTATATACACCATGGCTGGAGCAAATGCACTACTGGGTTTGCATTTGGGAGATGATGAGAAGATGATTTTTAGCGGAGATGATCTATCGAATTTCTTTTACACTTTTGCTGTGGGAGATTCAAGGGTCAGCAGAAATTTTTTGGATTGGAAGATACCGGTGAAGATCGCAAAGCAGTTCAAAACTTTTCCACAGGATTGGAGTTCCGAACCTTATGTATATGCTTGCTTACAAACTCTTGCAATGGGGGATTCCGCTGCATGTGCATACGCTCAAACTTCACATATATCACTGGGTTGACAGAGTGGAGCTTTTTTACCGGACGAACTGGTCACGATGCATGGCAGAGTACCTAGGGGTATTTTTGTAGCTGGCATAATCATTGATGATCTGGTATTCGGTGAGATTGTGAAGAGAGGCGTACAACATGGTTTTTATATCCGAGATCGCAGAGCACTCATGCATGACATGTATCGTCGGGTCGGACTGGAAGCTCATCCTACGAAAGGTTTTGAAGAACAAACTCGTGCAAGTTTTTGGGGAGCTGACCTTGATGGGGATGCTGGTTTGGTACGTGGAAATGTGGTGCGTGCTATTTCTCTATCCTTTGTCACTTCACAGGTTGCTCGGTTGGGAGTTTGCAGTGTGAACCTTCTCGAGGTCATTGCAGGCGGCTTTGTGTCTCTTTTTGGCTACAGACGTCGGCTTATGTCTTTGCTGGATGGCATCTATCGGGTACAGGTTGGAAGGGGTGAACGAGATGTGGTCGCGTTGTCACCGTCTCTGATTGATGAACTTTGGTCTTTGGTTCTACTTGTTCCGCTGGCAGTTACGGACATCCGGTCAAAGTATTCTCATCGTGTGTTCATGGTGGATGCTTCTAACTGGGGTGATGCTGTCGTCGAAGGTGAGGTCACAGGAGGCATGTGTTCAGAGTTGCATCGACATGGCGCGGTGAAGTCGGCGTGGACAAGGTTGCTGAGTCCGTGGAAGGCACACTTGAAATCAACTGGACAACTTCCGCCCTCAGATGAGCTTCCAGACGACCAAGATATGTATACGTCGCATCCTATTGGGAGACTATGGCAAGAGGACTACAATATAAGCTATCCTGGAAGAAGCATGCAACACCTGGTAGACATATTAACTGCGGTGAACTACGAGCATACCTCAAAGCTGAATCAATTGGTGGTCTTGAAGAGCCTGGTCATCGATTTAGTATTGGTAGCGATTCACAAGTGACTATAGGAGCTATTTGTAAAGGTCGATCTTCGTCACCGGCTTTGAACAATCTTTTGCAAAGCAGCTTACCGGTTGTGTTGGGATGTGGAATATATTCTTCATGTGGATATGTTGCAAGTGCTCACAATCCTAGCGATGACCCAACCAGGGGAGTGGAGCTGCGGTCAGCGGCCATTGAATTGCCTGCTTGGTGACTCGCAGCAGAGTGCGGGAATTATGAGCCACTGGACAGTTTTCTGGAAAGCGTCGATTTGCGTCCCAAACAACTAGCTGGTTATCCACCTATTGGGGAACTTTGTCAAAACGTTGCTCCGCAGGTTTCAGTTGCTAAGAAGAGAAAATCTTTGAAGTCCTTTCACAAATCTGTCAAGTTGCGTTTGATTTCAAGAAAGAAGAAGGATGAGGCTAAACAAGAGAAGCATGTTGACCAAAAGATCAGTGATGAAGCTGTTGAGGCGTTGGTTTCCTTTGGCAAGGATCAATTCATTTTTGGAAGTGACTCCAGTTGGCCCCCAAAACAACCTGGCTTTGTTGACCTGCCTTTACTCTGGGAAGAAAGGATACGCTAAATGTGCTAGCAAGATAGGTGCACCATGGGTTTTGTGTGTAGACATCGCTGATGGACGTCAATGCGATCTGCTTGACAAGACAGTTCGACAACGTATTGAGTGTATACTACAGGCAGGAGCTTGCTTGCCGTTGTCTGCTGCGCCCATTTGTGCCAGTTTTTCGCGAGCCGTAACACCATGTGTGAGAAGCAAAGAGTTTCCTCGAGGACTGCCTAGTGTACGTGGTAAGATGCGTGAGAAGATTGAACAGGGCAATCGACATTCAGATAGGCTGGGAAGTGTCGGTCGCCTGTGCATTGCTATGCGCATTATATACTTTGTTGAGAATCCGGACTCGTCGCATCTTTGGCATCAGAAGGTATGGCGAGCTCTTGGTGCAGATGTGTTTGCAAATTGCTTTCGTTTGGACTTCTGCCGATTTGGGACACCCTGGCGAAAGAGGACCAGGATCTTTACTAGCTGCCGCCTTCGTGATACTAGGAAGTTCTGTTTGGGGAATCATGTCCACCGTGTTTTACGCGGTCGATCGGCCCACCACCGTCAAGCGTGGACGAAGGTGGCTGAACCATATCCAGGTCGACTGTGCGCTTCTTTGGCGCATGCAATGTGTCTTGATGCTGGAGTGTATTACAGAGAAGTCAAAGGGAATGCTGTGTTCTGCCAACATCGGCGCATAGGTGAAGCGAAGAATCCTGGGCCTAGAAGACGTTTTGCTGAACC
>VSDK01009079.1:34948-49548 GCA_009767595.1 Symbiodinium kawagutii | reverse complement strand
AGATGATCCGTCCGGAGACCATAGCCCTGGGTACTCATCACTGGAAGAAATTTGTTGCTTGGATCGATGCAAATCTAGGAAGGGATTGCTTCAACTCGTTGTGGTGTGCTCCTGGATTGATGGGATCTATGTTGGCTGCCTATGGTAAACACTGGTATGGAGAAGGAGGAGCTCTATACGGTTTCCTTCATTTGGTTGTGTACATTCAAAGAACTTATCCTAGCATGCGTGGAAGATTGCAAGAGGCCTGGAATGTGATAGCCAAATGGGAGGAACTCGAACCGGTTGTGCATAGAAGACCGGTTCCCTTGGTGATGATTCGAGCCATGGTTGTCGTTAGTTTACACTGGGGCTGGCTTCGTTTTGGAGGAATGTTGCTGCTGATTTTTCATGGTTGCGCAAGGCCTGGCGAGTCCTTGCTCGCGAAACGCTGCGACCTTGTTTTGCCTGAAGATATTGGTGAAAGTTTGGGAAGCTCATGTTTTTTGCGTGTGAAGAAACCAAAGCCTGGAAGAAGAGGGCTTGGGAGAACCCAGCATGCTGCTATAAAGGATTTTGATGTGTCGGTGATGCTGTCAAGAATTTTTGGAAAGCTGCGTGGAAGTGAAGCTTTGTATCCAGGTTCTTCAGCTGCTTTCCGCACTAGGGAACTGTGTTTTAAAACATCTGGGAATACCTAGTCACTTCGACATCACACCGGCATGTTTACGTCCTGGAGGCACTGTACACTTGTACAAGAAGGGCTTGCCAATTCTGGATATCTTATGGGCATTACGACTTAAGAACTTGGAAACTTTGCAGCATTACCTTCAGGAAGTGGCCACAGAAGTGACAATGATTGATCTGCCATTGCGAACTCGAAACATGATTCAATGCTTGGCTACTATTTACGTGGCCTCCCTTTCGGCCCTGACGCTGTGAAGCGGGTTACGTGCAGTTGCGCGTTGCGTTGACCGCTGCCGGCCTTTTCTGTACTGTGGATAGATGCCTGCTTTTCAGCTTGAACCACTTGACTGCAGTGAACTTGGGATTTCAGTGCTTGCGACGTTTCGTGGATAGCTTCAAGCAGTTCAGGTGTCGATCGACCATAGATGACATGAGACTCAGTGCGGCGAGCACAGCTGAAGAAAAGATTGTGGAGTGCAGCAGGAGGAAACACATGTCATGACTCTCATGACATTTGTTGAGGGGCGTCAGTTTTGGCCCCCCCGGCCCTCCCGATAGATGCCTGCTTTTCAGCTTGAACCACTTGACTGCAGTGAACTTGGGATTTCAGTGCTTGCGACGTTTCGTGGATAGCTTCAAGCAGTTCATTCAGGTGTCGATCGACCATAGATGACATGAGACTCAGTGCGGCGAGCACAGCTGAAGAAAAGATTGTGGAGTGCAGCAGGAGGAAACACATGTCATGTCTATTTGGGGTGTCTTTGCCGGCGTGTTGGTGGAGTGATTATTTTACATCTTGTTGTCTTTTTTCTTTTCGTGTAATGCTGCGGATTGTGACTTTGATGGTGACTTTATTGTGCCAATGGTTTTGTGAGGCACTGGCGATTTTATTGCTGGTGTTGTTGTACTTGTGATGTTTTTGTGTAGTGGGCAGGGTGGTGGTGAAACAAATCATTTGTTGCATCAATCACTGTCAATAGAGATGTTGTCAATCCCTGTCATTTCAGCCATTTGCGCTGCCGTGTTTCAACTGTCCGGAACTGATGCATGGTTTTCTCGCACATTGATGCAAAGGCCAGTGTGAGATGCTGCTCAGTGTTTGCCATGTAGTGTCCACTTTTCGATCTTTCAAAAAGTCGCACAAATGCACTAGCACTCCGCAGTTTGCAATTTTAGTTCATGTGAGTTGGAAAAATGAGACTGGACAACACACTTTTCATGATGATTTCTGGCTGACTTCAAGGTTTAGTTCTGAGTTGGCACGCTGCACTGTTTCAACTCCGTAATTCCCCAATGATGAAATCTCGTCTGTTTTTCTTGGCTGGTGGTGTTTTTTTGTTTCTTTTGTTTTGGTGTTTTGTTTTCATGCGACCTTTGCAGCATCCTGTACAGGTCTATCTCCCCTTGGATCCACACAACCCCGGAAAACACAGATGGGTTCATTGCATGTAACAAAAACAGAGAATTCTTACAACAAGTCACCTCCCCACATTTTTTTTGAATGTGTTGAACATCCACTGTTTTGGATTATCTGGCACAGATTGACAATATTGAATGATGATGGTCTGGCCGAAACCACGTATTTTCCACAGTGGAAGACCCAATATGTAAATTTCAATTCAGGAACAAATACTCGCTGATTTGACATAGAACTTTGCATCACAGAGACGTGTTGAATGATTCAGAGAGTGGATACTGGCAGAGCACCAGCCATCCCAGGTTTGATTTTCGACATTGTTTTTGAAAATATTCAAGATGAAACCTTTGGCTGTTGAAGGTAAAATTTGTTCATGCAATTTTATTTTTACAAACAAATTAAATACAACCTAATTCTATGACTAAACTTTAATGTAATGCAGTGTAACTATTTCTTTAGTCGGAGGATTGAACAAAACGGACTGAAAACAATGCGGACCGAAAACACCACCTTGGTCAATTTCCGTTGATAATTTAGAAGTGAGTCGAAGTTGGCAACTTGCATCATAGTTTTGCAGCAAAAAATGCAACATTTTCACCAGGCCACAATACCTTGCGACATCCAGGCATTTTGCCTGGGCGGTTTTTTGAGCGGTGAAAAGGTGTTTGGTGTTGGAACTATGGCAATGCAAATCTCAGTGAAGAATCCTTCGTTGTCGCAACCCCCCTGAACGGAAAACAGATTTGCAAAGGGCTGGTATGGGGGGTGTTGGTTGATGAATTTGGTAGCACAATTATTTATTTTCAGCATTGGTAGGAGGAACATTGTTAGCATTGATCACTGTGACGATCAAAAAATGCGCTCTCCGAACTGGAGTTTCTCCATCCTTTGTGTGGTGATTGGAAAAAGGTTCTTGGGACAATGCGCAGTGTGGTATTCCATACCGACAATGATGCTGTTCGCGATTATTTGATTTCTTGCAACACAATGAGTGATAATGCTGCTCCGATTTTCGTTTCCTGTCTGCGATTAGGCATGCGGTCAACTAGTTGAAAGCACATTACCTTTTCCTTGTCAAGAGAAACCTCTCGTTCTGATTCACTCTATATCTTGGCCTCTACATATCTGCTCAGGGAGGGTGGAGGGAACTCCATTGTTTTTGGAACCAAAGTTGTTCCACGGGCCGCACATGTCCGCCCGTGCTCGCGGCATCGCTGCGAATCGTCCGCCCCGCACTCGCCTGGGCCCTGTGTGTCGAACTTGGGTTGCTGGCTTTTTCACAGGTGTCCTTGCTGTGATTGTTCTACTGGAAATCTTTCAGTCGGATAACGGGGGTGTGACAACATGCCATGGAGAAGAAGAACAGGAACTCCTTTCAACTGCCATGTAGAAGAGGACGTTGAATTGTCAGATGCTAGAGCTGCTGGACCATCCAGAGGATCGCAGGGAGCCCAGATCATTGATTTGTGCAGTTCTGAAGATGAAATGGATGAGTTTCAAGAAGTTCACGAACCTGCAAAGGATGGAGACATGGATCGACCCATAGACGATAGAGGTGCTAACCCTTTTGGATTGAAGAAGGGTTGGTGGTATGCTAGAGACCTTGAAGATGAGCCATTTGAGATCATAGGCGATGTCAAGCATGAGCTTGAGGAGGTGTCGAATGTTGAACCGGCTGCAGTGAGACTGGGAGCTTCGACAATACCTTCTGGTCCAGTGCTCAGTGACAGGAGTCTTTCTCAACTCATGGCAAACTCATTTGCTGCCACTTCGACTGGGAGTCAAATTGTGATGCCTTGGGAGACGGGTTTTTGCAAAGACCTTTTCAACAATTCGAAGAGCTCTGAAGTTGATATCGGCAACAATTCGCGTTGGGTCAATGTGCCACAGGGGACAGAGCATGCCGACGCTCAAACTGCAAGTTCTTTTGAAGCAGAAGGTTTCGCTCCAATGCTGAGTGGTGCGTATCATGAAAAGGTTCTAATGGCAATTTCAGACAGTACCTTTACGGAGCAACTCACCGCAAAAATTGACTTGGCTACATCCAGATGGCATTGCATTGTGGCGCATTGTTTGTTAGCCTCGGTCACTGGCAGGCAGATTGCAAGCTTAGGCGATGATGATGCAGCAGCGGTGGAAGCTCAGAGGGTCATCAGGGCTGTCATTGGATCGAAGTCTCCAACTACAGCATTGGCCAGAGCTTCCAGTATGTTGAAATATTTGAGTTGGTGTGCCACCTTCTTTCCTGAAGCTGACAATCCCTTTCTTGAAGAGATCGTGTGGAGATACATGTGCCATTTGCAAGATTCTGGTTGTGCAGCTACAAGTGGTGCAAGTTTCATGTCAGCTCTGCGGTATGCCCACTACGTCTTCGGTTTTGCTTTGGAACATATCTTGAGCAGTAGGCGATTGCAGGGAAGTGCAGAGCTGTTGTATCAAGAGAAGCGATTTTTGAAACAGGCCAGAGTATTGACTGTAGACGAGGTGAAGTGGATTCATTCACAAGTGGAGAACGAGGCTGTGACAGATTTCGACAGAGCTTTATTTGCATACTTGTTGGTTGCTATCTATGGCAGGTGTAGACATTCTGATTTGGCATACATTGAAGATGTCGAGGTGGATGTTGGAGACAATGTCGGATATTGTCAGATTAGAACCGCCCATCACAAGACGTCACGCACTGCTGCTCAGAAAGCTACCCTTTTGCCGATTGTGATGCCAACAAACGGGGTTCATGGACGCATGTGGATTCAAGATGTCGAAGCAGCATTCTCACGAGTGGGTTTACCATTTGGTGGAAAAATTCAAGGCCCACTATTGAGGCCATTGCAGAGATCAAGGAGTGAAGGTCTTTGTGCCCGAGGCATCACTTCGACTGAGGTCACGAATCTGCTGCGGTTAGTCTTCGAACCTGAGGTGACTGACAGTACTCCTGCAGCTGAGCGGGTGTCGTCTCATAGCCTCAAGGCCACAGCTCTGTCATGGGCTGCCAAGTACGGTGTACATCCAAGAGATCAATCCATGTTGGGTCGACATACTGGTGTGGCTATGGAATCGTCGAATGTGTATGCAAGGGATGCGGCTATTCGAGCAGTCTCTGAACTCGACAAAGTGATTCAATCCATTGCTGAAGGTCGATTTCACCCGGACGCACCACGAAGCTTATACAGGACTTCAGAATCAGTGGAGCAAGTGGAGGCAGTGGAGCCTTCTGCATTGGAATCATCCACTGTCAAGAGTGAGGACACGGTGGTGGTGAAGGTAGATCCCGAATGCCTTCTCCCATTTGCAGACTTGACCGAAGCTGAGCCTGTGATGATTCATGGATTGTCATCAGATGACGAGAGCTCGTATGAAAGCGAGTCAAGCAGCTCTTCAGTTCAGCAGCCTGTCAGTAAGGTGCGTAAAGTTCCTCCCATGCGACTGCCTAATACTCGCTTTTATAAACATGCCACTTCAGGACTCGTGCATTTCCTCGATCCTGTCATGGATTGCTGTGCATCGAAGGTGCTGGCGTGTGGAAAGTTGTTGACACCTAAGTTCATGGGAACTTTTGACAGGGTAGGCCTGTGTAAGCTGTGCAGAGCGCAGGCTGCTAAGCGTGGATCGCTTAACTGAAGGAAAAAGACAAGGCTTAGATGCTATTTGCGTCGGCTGCAGTCATGTGCGGGGCCATGATGAAGAAGTGACACATGAGTGTCATTGAATGCATGGCATTCATATTTTTCTCGGTTGCATTGGCACCGATGATTCATGGTTGCATGGCGCCGTGATGTTTTAGCCGGCTCATGGAGCACAGGCAGAACATGCATTATAAGATTGTAGCTCTTACTTCTTGTTTGCGCGTTCTTTGAATGTTACTTTAGCTGATTCAATCGGTTTGTTTGTGCGCTAGTATCTTAATGCAAATTCACTTGACTTAGCCTAACGGTTTTGACGACTTTGCACTTGTCAATGCTTTCAAGAAAAGTTTGAACTGTTAACAATGTACCTGACTTGCAAGATTCACTGATTGTCGCATAGCACTTACCTTCAGGCACTTCGGAAGCTGCGACATCGAAGCCATGGCAACGGTCATTGATTCACAGGCACAGTTCAACCAGCGGCTCAATGACCTGAATGTTTCGCAAGGCCTGAGACGAGGCTTGGGAGCAGCAGGTTTGACTACTTATGGAAGCATGGCATATGCTCATGGGCAACCAGGCCAACCCATAGTAGATGATGCATTTGAGCTCTGGATTACAACAAACATCCATCAAGGGGCTACGGTTGCTGATTTCTCCTCTGCGAAACGGCTTTTGTTCGAAAGCCAAACTCTGGTGCTTGCATCCTTGAAAGAAGCAATTAATGTGCCAGAGCCAACATCTACAAAGCGCGTGCCACCTGCTGAGAGGGAATCAAAGATGACTGCAGTGAGGGCCAGACTTCGTGGTCTGGTCATTGAGGGCCATCTCGAGCCCTCTCATGGACTTCTGGACATTTGTGCAACGATGCATCAACTCAATGAACTTCGATATATCCCACCAGAGCGATGCACTTCAAGGACTCACGAGGTTTTGCATCATAAGAATCCTGCCAAACAATTGGAGATATCATCAGACAGTTTGGTGATCAAAGAGCACAAGGACACACCTGACATGACAACGTCATCGGCCTTGCAGGTTCAAGAGGCTTTGAATCGAAGAGGTATCGCGCTGGTGTTTGCGGACTTGGTTCAGCATGAGAATTATGCAAGGTACATTGCTACTTTGTTCAGTCATTTGCACAGAGAGCCGCCTCCAGGATATAGCCGGTGCACAGTGAGTCAGTTGGTGCAAGCTGATAAAGCATTTTTTCAGTTGATGATTGAAAACAACATCAGACCTAAGCGAGATGATGCAGGCGATTTACCATTGGACACAGCTTTAGGTCAGGCACTCACTAGCTATCAGGTTTCATTTGCGTTGATGCCCTTGCCAGCCAAAAGGGACCCACAACCATCGCCATCCAAGAAGCAGCAGAAATCGTCGTCGCACACTCAGCAAGCCACACAGCAAGTCGTGAAGGTCAAAAGCAACTTCATGCAGAAGAGTTGGAACAAAGGCAAAGGTTATGGCAAGAGCAAAGGAAAGCAGAGAGTTCCCCCAAGCATTCACAAGTTGGGGGGAGTGGCAAATGATCCAGACAACAATCCAATTTGCTTTCCGTACAACTGTGATGGTTGTGATGATGCTGCAGATGGAGCTAGGTGTCGAAGGGGCCTTCATATCTGTGCAAAGTGCTTTGGTTTGCATCCCATCACACACCACGAGTCAAAGTCGGCCTGACTATCGACTCCTCCGGTGCAAGTTGCCCAGCATGTAGAAAGCTCGCATCCGTCGAATGTTCCATTAAACTTTCAGCAGATCCCGCATGAATCTCAGGATGTGCCGCCGCCTGCCTCAGTTTTGCCTCAGAACAGCTTAGATGGTGACCCATTGGATGAGTCACCTTTTAACTTTGATTGTCCTGTTATCGTAGAGGTATTTTGTGGCACAGCTAGAGTGACTGCAGCGCTTAAGACTGAGGGCATTTTTGGTGCATTCGGTGTTGATCACAATATTTCCAAAGCCACTTCAACTGCCAAGAAATTGGACTTAACTTCGATAGAAGGACAGCGATTGTTGTTGCGGTGGATTAATTCTCCTTGTGTCGTAGGATTGTTTATAGCACCGCCCTGTGGCACATGTTCATTGGCACGCTTGATCCAGCTTCGAGATGCTAAAGGCAGGAAGATCCCATGCCCTCAACCCTTGAGGACATGGAGCCATCCTGAAGGAATCCCTTTCCTCAATCCTAAACAGAAAGAGCGAGTGTCGAAAGCAAATCAGTTGTATTCCTTCGTTCCAACCTTGCTACAGGTTGCGCATGATCGGAACTTGATTGTGGTCGTTGAGAATCCCAAGCGGTCCTTGTACTGGAGTACCATGTTCTGGACGAAGAAACATATTCGCATGATGTATGCCGCGCACCAAGCTTGTGGTTATGGGGGTCAGAGACCCAAATGGACCTTGCTGGCATTTAATCACAAAAGTTTCATGTCAATCAACAAATGTTGTCCTGGTGAAAGTATTTTTCATAAACACAAACCTTGGGGCTTGGTACGCACTGAACATGGAAGCCATTTTTCTACAGCTGAGGAAACCGCATATCCATTTCCTCTCGCACATGCCATCGCTAGATGTTTTTGTGTCGCATTGGTTGAACGTGGTTGGAAACCACCTGCCATTGCTTTTTCTTCAGATACACCGGTGCCCTCTCTCAAACGCATTCGCGCTATCGCAGGGCAGCAACCCAAGGCTGCAAAGCTGCCACCATTGGTGCCCGAACACAAAAAGATAATACTGGTGTCTGGGCCCATGGACACCATGCAGAAAACACCAGTTTTTCCCATGCAGCGTTTGAAGGCGCCAATGCCAATCCCCAATGATTGCACCGCCCCAGAGGCCACCATTCCGGCCGAATCCCAACTTCTCCGTATTACACCACTCCGGGTAACAGGGGGGAAGAATAGTGAGAATGAGAATGAGATTGATAATGAAGGAAACCTTAATCCCTCAAGTTCACACGATGGTGATCATGGTGACCATATAGGTCAGCAAGCTTGGGGAGTTCCATTCACGCCTGAGGAATTCATCGCTGAAGCTGTGACCAAGGGGCACCCAAAGTCCTTTGGTTCTTGTCTGCCTAGTGTGCTTGCAGAAGCAGTGGTTGATAACTTCAGTAACCGATCAGCCGCAAACTTAGTGGAAAATAGAATGCAGTGGTTCAAAAAGTGGCTACATATTTCACAGCAGTTGCATGCTGAGGAGGAAAAGCTCAAGGCGGGAATGCCACCACACATGCCACATATTCTTAAACCCAAAAGGTTACTTTTGTGGAAGGCTATGCTGGTTGACATCCAGTATGATGATGTTGCAGTAGTGGATGAAGTTTGCAAGGGAGTAGAACTCACGGGAGATATCCCAGCAACCGGAATTTTTGAAGCTACTTTCAAGTGTGCTGAAATCACAGTGGCGAAGCTCAAAGAGCGATCTCAGGCGGATAGGATGGCTGCTTTTTACGGAACGCGTTCTTCAGGTGATGACGAGATAGATGCAGCAGTTCTTGAAAAAACTCGACTTGAGGTTGGAAACAATTGGGCCAAAGGGCCCATTCCTTTGAAGTCTTTGCCTTCAGATGCTGTGGTCAGCAGGCGATTTGGCTTGAAGCAGACGGACAAGGTGCGTTTGATTGACGACATGAGCGGTAGCTTGATTAACCAATCCGTGCAGGCTAATGAGAGCCCAAAACCTCAGGGCACAGATGTTTTAGCTAGTGTGGCCTTAGAGATCCTAAAGCTTGAACCTAAGACGCCGGTGTTGGGTAGAACCTTTGACATGAAATCAGCCTATAAGCAGTTAGCTCTAGCTGAATCGTCTTTGTGGGCCTCGTATGTAGCAATATTCAACCCGGTTTCGAAGACACCAGAAATTTACCAGTTGCTTGCAGCGCCATTTGGTGCCACAAGGAGTGTTTACTCTTTCCTTCGAGTAGCAGCAGGGATTTGGCATCTCGGCGCTAAAGCATTGTCCCTGGTTTGGACGGTGTTCTTTGATGACTTTGTGGTGATGACGTCTTCGCCGCTTGCCAAAAACACCTCTTCCGCTGTGTCATTGTTTTTCAAACTCTTAGGCTGGGTAGTGGCCGAGGATGGTTCTAAAGCTTGTGACTTCTCGGAAGAAATGTCCGCGTTGGGAATATGCATTAACTTCTCTAAGGTTTTGGAGGGGTCCATTGCATTCTCGAACACCGAAAAACGCATCAAGGAATTGGTAGAGACTATCATGCACTTCCTTGATTTAGGTACTATGTCTATAGATGCACAGAGACTTCGAGGCCGCATGCAGTTCGCAGATGGCCAGTTGTTTGGTAGAGTTGGTAGCTTATGCATGAGATCGGTAACAAATCATGCATTCGAAAAAGGTGGTGGAAAATTGGAAGAATCTTGCATTCGATCACTTCGACGGTTTGCTGAGTGCTTGAAGCTGTCCATACCTCGCATGATTCGCAAAGCTGCAGATGAGACTTGGTACCTTTTCACTGATGCATGCTTTGAACCCCAGGGCAACATACCTTTTTGTGGGATAGGTGGAGTGCTTATCAATTCTTCTGGCACTATGGTATCCTACTTCTCGCAACAGCTTAATCTTGATGCTTTGAAGCTCCTAGGTTGGGGCCCTAAAAAGACGGTTATCTTTGAGGCTGAACTCTTGGCATTAATCACGGCTGTGACGGTGTGGAAAAGTTTTATAGGTGGTTCACTGGTAGTGTGCTACATCGACAATAATTCTGCCAGAGACGTTGCGATTTCCGCATCGGCTCGAAACAGTTGTGCAAACAATCTGCTTGATAAGTTGATTGCTATCGAGATGGAAACGAACAGTTTCTATTGGTATGCGCGTGTGCCTTCTCCTTCAAACATCGCTGATAAACCTTCTAGGTTAGATTGTAGTCAGATGATTGAACTGGGGGTCGAACCTTGCTCCACTCTTGAAGTCGTTCAATCGATACTTGTTGAGACTCTCGGATAAAGGGGGTGAGGTCTTCCTTGAAAACAGAAACACGGCACAGGACCAACGAAAACTTTTCTGCGCCAAATCTTGGTGCACTTGAATTCTTGCAGACTTTCGGCATTCGATTCCATAAGCATCCGATCTTGACTTGTGTTATCTGCCCCACGCCACCGAGTGAAAATGAAGAGCTGCTGAGCTTGCAGTGTGCAGTGGTTTGAGTTGTGATTCAGATGACAAGGTTTAAGGTAAGCATGCGGTCAACTAGTTGAAAGCACATTACCTTTTCCTTGTCAAGAGAAACCTCTCGTTCTGAATCACTCTATATCTTGGCCTCTACATATCTGCTCAGGGAGGGTGGAGGGAACTCCATTGTTTTTGGAACCAAAGTTGTCCCTCCCCACTTCGTTCCCACCCAACTTTGGAACGGGGTGAGGTCTTCCTTGAAAACAGAAACACGGCACAGGACCAACGAAAACTTTTCTGCGCCAAATCTTGGTGCACTTGAATTCTTGCAGACTTTCGGCATTCGATTCCATAAGCATCCGATCTTGACTTGTGTTATCTGCCCCACGCCACCGAGTGAAAATGAAGAGCTGCTGAGCTTGCAGTGTGCAGTGGTTTGAGTTGTGATTCAGATGACAAGGTTTAAGGTAAAGTGCGATCTAGCAGCAAATGCTTGGTACACATCAAGTACGCATGAATACCTGCCTAGTCTGTGGCAAAGGGCCCTTTTTCGCCTCTTCTTCGAAGATTTTGTCGCTGCACGATGCGTTATAATGCTCACTGTGAGCACCTATGGCTAGTGCAGATTGAATGTAGGAGAGGGAGGATGCCTGGACACGAATCCAGCATCGCGATACCCCAATGGCCACGACAAGCTCAGCAGTTTGTCAGCAGTGAAGGTCGTCCGTGGAAAAATTTAAAAGGTGTTTTCTTTCTTAAGACAATCTTACGGTACTTATTTTTTCGCATTTGTTTTGTGCCTTCCTTCCTGCTTCGGATGGTAGACCCAACCACAGTCACCACAGTGGGTTGCAAAGCTGGGTTATTTATAGTTATTTGATTTTTGTATTTTCCAGTTCAGCCTTGCAGCCCTGAAACTGTGACATGAAAGTATGATCTTCTTCACTGACTGATGTAAAATATCGTGATGGACCCTAAAAAAATTGAAAATCCGGACAGCCCCAAGTTTCAGTGTGTTTCTTGTTGCATCCGTAGGAAACTGAGACGAGACGCGGTTGGACAGAGTACAGGGGCGAAACCTGGCCCTCAGAGAATTCATCAGTCTTTTAGAAAGCGTAGTTTGCCAGGTGACATTTGTACCTGCAACATCATCCCAGCATCCGTGATTCTTCTTGGCTCGAAGGGTTTCTGGTGCATGGAAAGACCCTGCGAAGGTGTGCCAAACATGTCTTGAACTGATTTGCTGCTGCAACGTTTGCTCTTGGAAGTTCATGCACTTGCGTACAGATGCTTACGAAACTTGGCAGGTGCGAATGTCAGAGCAGAAAATTGGTTTGTAATTCCTTTTCGGGAAAAAACATCCTGAATCAAAACATGAGTCTTCCGTGTCGTGTGACATGTGTCATGCCAGGGTGGGCGTTTGCCCCGGACAAAATGGTGTAGGGCTTACTGGGATGCCGGCACACAATGTTACGCTTCAAGATCTCGTTGAAGTGTCAACAAGGATTCGTTTCATCAAATTGATTCATATTCAATTGGCTATACCAAGATGTGCATCAGAAGTGCCTTTTCAAATTTCCAAGTGACAACCTTGGCTCTGCGAGGTCCATAGTGCCGCGCTACGGGCCAGGGGCTTTCAGCGAGCTGTCCTGTTCGTCTGCAACGGTGCCGCAACGGTGCAACCGTTGCCCCCAATGTGAGGTCCGGATCGAGCCGGGCATCCCCAAACTCTTGGTGAAGATCAATCCCATTGATGCTGAAACTTTCCATGCCACTCGCCTCAGCTTCCGGTGATGAGGATCCTCAGGATCCTCAGAAGGCGTAGGTTTTTGACGTTTCGAGGATCCAGTTGCGGTGATCAGTATCGTTTCGTCAAAGATCAGCATTGTTTCGTGCATGATGCTGTGGCTCGGTGCTGCATCCTGTAATCTTGTGTGGTAAGTCTTGTCAGCATTGGCTGGAAAACTGTTGGGGTAAATTGGACCCAACTCCAAACTGAAATGTTGCATATGCGATGTGCAACGAATTCGTGGTCGTTTGCTCAGGCGAAAAATCTTGGCGAGGTAACCCTTCGCAAAGGCGTCACAAGCCGAAGCCAGGCAGGTCACCCAAATCAACAGTACAGTACAAGTTGTCAGGAAAAAGCCCAGGACAGATTTACACAGATCTTGAAACAGCGGTGAAAGGTAAAACATGATTTATCGGCCATGAAAACTTCGAGCTATTCTTGAAACTAGTGGCACTGAGACAGTTGCAGGTTGCAGTTCTGCACATGAGCCGACAGACTGCGAAGGGAGAGGTAGGGCTTAGGGATGTCCAGTTTTACACTTCTGCAGGGCAGAATGACAACCATGACATGGCAAACGACAGTTGCTCCTGACGTTCAGCTAGAATTCGGGTTGATGCTCTAGCCTTCACTGACCATCGCACAAGCGCTGGCTGTTGAGGTTCTAATGTCCGTGAAGTTGGCCGATCTATTGGACTTGGAGGCCCTCCTGCGCTTCGCTGTGGATGAGCAACCCCCTGTTACCCCTGTTAGGCATTTTTTTTGCTTCTGTGGTCAGTTCCAGGGAGGCAGGTTGAATCAGGTTCCCATAAATTGGTTTGTCAGGGTTGAAGGTGGAAAGTCCGATTAAGCAGACCTAAGGTCCTGCTAAGCATACGAAAACATCCTAGACTTGTAAATTGCTGACGTTTGTTAAAGCTTTGTAATGAAATGTCACCACCTTTCAACTGAATAGCAAAATGTGCGCAGGATGGAGAAGGTGTGGAAGTGGCAGCTGCTGCTTCAGTGGGGAAGCTTGGTGCTGCTGCTGGCTGAAAGGGAACGCAAGGAGACTCAAACATCACATGAGGGCTGCAGATACATCTTTTGATCCGACAGGGGAAAATGCAGAGATAAATCAAATGTCTTTGGCAGTCTTTCTCTGCATTTTGGCCTGTGGAAGCTTGCAGGCTTTTCCACCCTCATCTGGACGGCGAAGTGTGCGGAAGCACAGGGTATAGTATAAGAGAGGGGATTGCGTGGCAATTGCATCGCTTCCGACATGGCCACCTGCTTGCCGTGCTCTTAGGGTATCACAACATTGTCATTTTCAATTGTTTTCAGTAACTACCAGATCTACTAGTACCAGTGACTACCAGTCCATTACCAGTAACTACCCCTCTTTCAGTAGGTCTTACCAGGATCTTCGAACAGAACTTAGATGCTGAGATCCATGCCTTGCAAAGGGCAGTGGTGGCCGTGCCTGGTTCTGAGGTAGCTGAACCTGGTGGCATAAAGGGTGATTTGCCGAGCCATAGGCGCGCTGACATGTTGGTTTTCCAGTTTCATGATGCCTTTCTCCGGAGAGTCAAGGGTAGTCCCTAGAAGAGTACTTGCGGCAAAGGCTTATTTGGCAGGTAGATGCTAGCATGAACCATGAATCAAGGCTGCTTAAGTGCAATTTTTTGGAGGTCACTTACGGGCAGTGGTTGACCATGAAATGGACATGCATGGTTTAGTATTTCTTCCGTGCTTGTGCATATTCCTGGGTCTGGAGGTTCCCGCAGCCATCGCCTGTGTGGTCTTCTGATGTGCCAAACAAGCACCTCAGATTGCAAACATATTGGCAATGGGCCGCGCGTACAACGGCTATGGGGAATTGTCACAGGGAGCTTCTTTTTGTTGGAGACAAGAAAAAAGGAGTAGGAGCTGTTGAGAAGAGCTTTTCATCAAACTGGACATTCAACTAATTATTTCCAGGAGTAGAAACAGTGTC
>VSDK01009079.1:4633-19824 GCA_009767595.1 Symbiodinium kawagutii | reverse complement strand
AAAGAACCCTCGCCTGACCGAGGCGTACAATGATCTTTGAAGATGGTGTGAAAAAGAAGCTGCTAGCGTAGTCCACCTTCACCCTTTTGTGTGTGTCTTGGTTTCACTGGGATGCCTTGATGGGGGGGTGTTTTAGTGTTTTGGGCTCAAGATGGAGTTGGTTCCGTTCTCGGACGCGAATCGCCAGCTGACCGTGGGTCGGCTGGACACCCTAAGCGGACCGTTGGTGGGTCTGCTGGGGGCTGTATGTCTCTGCTGCGCTTGCTGCCTCCTACTTTGGGCGCGGTCCACGACCAGCAGGGGATCAAACAAGGCGCCCACCTTCAAGGGGACTCACACAGAACAAGGAGTTCAAACCGAGGAGGTCAAGATGCTAAATCCTTGCTGGGATTCATCGAGTCAAGAGGAGAGAAGTTCAAGAAGGAAAGCAACGCCCACGCCGAGCTGCAGGAGCTTCATCACGGGGGCTGGGCACATGGGCAGCCCAGGAAGAAAAGACGGGTCGGACAACATCTTGCGGGACATGGTTGATCGAGCCTCAGTGGACAACAAGCGGCAGGGAGCACCAACCAGATTGGAAGGTGGTCAAAGATGAGCATGTCAGTGAGCGCTCCAGCTTTCAAAACTTTGGGAAAGTTGAAAGACAATGACATATCCATGGCTAGCTTTGTGGGCAGAAAGGCCAAAGGAAACCAAGGGTCAGAGGGAGAGATCAAGAAGGTCAAGATGAACTGGACTAGCAAGAAGTCAGTCCAGAGCAAAAGTCTCATGGAGGAGGCCAGGAAGATTTCAAAGGCTGCCAACTTCAGCTTCGTGGTGAACAAATTTAGAAGAAAGTTCTTCGCTGAGTCATCCCGAAGGTCGAGGGAGTCGAAAAGGACAAGGAACTGCTGCAGCAATCAAGGAAGCGGGCTTGAAATCAGGTTCACAATACCTGGCAGAATTGAAGCTCATACATGTAGAAGCAGGGTATGAGGTGGAGGCCTGGTTGAAAAGAACCTTTGATTTGTGCAGAAAAGGTTTGGAACGAGAAAGAGGTCCAGTCAAACGAGCGGCGGCCATCAAGCTGGAGGAGTTCAAAGAGGAGTGGATGGAGGCACGAAGAAATAGAAAAGGTTGGCCTGTGCTACCTGGTTTGGTCTTCCTGTGGGCAGCGCTGTGGATGCTCAGAGAAATCGAGCTACGAATTATGCGATGGGAGGACGTGATCCTGGATCAGCAGAGTCGATGGGTGTCCATAAGACTCAGAAAGTCCAAAGGAGATCAGGCTGGGCTCGGAGTGAAAAGGACGCTGGCGTGTTGTGGGAGATCACCATGCTGGAGCTGCTGTCCCGTCAAAGTGTTTGAAAGGATGCAAGAGAAGTTGGGCAAGAAGAACGCGAGAAGCAAGGGCCCGATTTTCAACAACTTCCTGAAGGGACAAGTCGCCAAGGCAGGAATAGTGGCGTCTTGGAAGGCGCGGCTGGGTGAAGACTTCTCCGGGCACAGTGCAAGGAGGAGTGGAGCCATGTTTTATGTAAGACAAGGCCTCCCAATTCAGGAACGGGCCTACTTGGGACGTTGGAGAAGCAGTGTGGTACTGGTATATGCTGAGGAAGCCTTGGAAGAGAAAACAGTACAACTGAAAGATCAAGTGATGAACAACACCAACTTCCTGCAGGAGCCTTCGAAAGGACAAGAAGAAGGAACAGATGCAAGTGAACAAGTCGAACCGGAGGGAAACAATCATGAGGTCAACTTCGTGGGGGCGTTCAACAAATCCCATGAATTGTGGGTACGCGCAAAAGGAAGAGGAACGAAAACCAGACCGGTCCACAAAGTGTTGAAGGCCTCATGGAACTTGGAGATATGCAAGTGGACTACGGCTTGCGGCTGGTTCTTTGCGGAGAAGTCGACCGATTTCTCCTTTGTGTCCAAGCAGTCGGAGGCGCTCGTGAAGTGCAACAAATGTTGGGCTGCAGGGGATGATGCGACGAAGTCAAATGAGGATAGAAATGGCATCATCCAGAAAAGGATGATCAAAAGATTTCAAGCAAGTACAGAGTAGGCTCTGGTGACAACCAAAGAGGACACCAGAGCTGGAATGAGGCAACGCAACACCATCCGAGAAAAAGCTCTTGGAGGGTGGGAGGGTACGTGCAACGAAGCTTCATCGTGTCGTGAAACAAATGCAATTTGTGCATGACAAGACGTTGCGAAGTGTTTTGGAGGTGGTGGATGTAATCCGTATGCCATTTTGGCTACAAACACCACCTCAAGTGAACATAGAGCTTTTCTTTCCCACCCACCCACACCTGGGTCGCGGTACGAGGATAGAAATGGCATCATCCAGAAAAGGATGATCAAAAGATTTCAAGCAAGTACAGATGAGGCTCTGGTGACAACCAAAGAGGACACCAGAGCTGGAATGAGGCAAAGCAACACCATCCGAGAAAAAACTCTTGGAGGGTGGGAGGGTACGTGCAACGAAGCTTCATCGTGTCTGATAGTTATTAATGATTGAATTGAAATTTGTTAATTTACGAATATTCTTCATTTGTATGTAATTCAATATATTAGTATTTGATATATTAATTAAATATATTACCTCCGGTGGAACTATATAAATTGCCAGAGCACCTGCAGAGTGGCCAAGCGGGCGCTGAGGCCTCAACGCCCTCTTCTCCACTGGAGTCGCCATCAGAAGGTGGCCCTCCTTAGGGAGCCTTGTGCACAGCTGGGTCACTCCATCCAATCGAGTAGAATAATGTAAGACATAGCGGCATACTCTACTAATATGGGAATGATTTCTGTCTCAAGTGGTTGATTTTGTGAATTTCTCCTGTCCAAGGCTCAAGGTTCACGTTTTGATGGCTCTATAACTTTATCTACTCTTGAGAAGATCCTTAGCTCATGTGGGAAACTTCTGCGAATGGGCTCCCATCAAAAGAGTCCGCTCATGTCACAATCAGCTGGTTGCTGATGTTGCCATGTTGGTCCCGAAGGTGAATCAGGTGGAAGTAGCGGTTCCAACCTAAGCGGTCAGCAACTCAGCAACTCCTCTAGTCCTTGCAATTTGACTGGATGCTTTGCGAATGAGTTGAAGTTGAGTTGACATTTTACCTCCGTTATTATTGCATCTCATCCGCTCAGGAGCCAACACTTCGGTATCTTCCAAAGAGATGATCAGCGATTTCACCGGCAAGGCGAACGTCGTGGAAGACTGGACTGTTGCAGCTGTTTCTACTGTAGCGAAGGACCTTTTCCAACACAAGCACTGCCCGCCAGGCTACGAATTCTTCGCATCCCAGCACTTCCAAGGCCAGCGCAGTGGATGAGGTCTTTGTATTCGGCTGCAGCTTTTGAGGGCTACTAGGTACCAAGGTAGGAATGCCTTGACCTGCAGCGTCTCCAAGATTGAATTTCCCTTTTGAGCGCACAATGGTGGGAAATCTGGATGATAGTTTCTCACGCATTCCCTCCGTAACTCAAACCTGTTCCTTTTGCTACTTGACTGAGTCACTGATCGTAGTCCCAGATACTGGCTGAAACTCTTCACTGAAATCAGAAAATCTGAGGTTTTGGCCAAGTAAGCATAGCTGAAACATCTGAAAAAATGTCATCGGCACAGGCACGGCTGGCCCTGGTGTCCAGAAACCCAGCCGCTAAAAGGGCTGGGAGATGCTACACACACATCCCAGGTCTCTGACTTTGTTTCGGGTATTGGTAGGAGATGATAATCTTTGACTAGTTTTCACTGCAGGGACTGCAGGGTATGGCTGGGAAAAGAAAATAACCATAGATATGACCTCTTCCATTAATCAATTTGTAGAGCCCCCATTAATCAATCTATAGAGCCCAATTGCTTTTGCGAACTGCTGGCTTTGTGTATTACTGGATGAGTTGCTCAAAAGTTGCTCGGTCTATCTTCAGCAAGCCAGCACAGAAATCGATTCATTGAGAAAGATATCATCAGATTCTGATTCTTCATCATAGCTGGGCTACTCCACACTCTATCCATCTCTATCTCCTGATCTTCTTACTGTCGCAATCCTGCTGCTCCAGGGATTTGTCCGAGGCCCTGCAATGAGACTTTGCGAAGCGCTCCAGAGATGAAGCGAAGGGAGTCCATGGGCAGCTTGCTGAGAAAACGGAGGAGCGATTTGTCGGTACCTTTTTGGTGGGGTAAACTGCCCAAGTTCCATGGGTTTGCATCTTGTTGCATCTTGTTGCATCTTGTTGCATCTTGTTACATTGTTCTAACTTCACTCTTTGCAGTGCAATTGTTGCTAGGTCATATCTCACCATTTGCTGGGAATCAGACAGGAGCTGAGCATTGCATAGTCGTTGCTTCAGGACCAGCATGCTAGGCCTGCTCCAGCAAGAGCTCGCGGAACCGATGCCTTCCGGTGGCAATCGCAGCAAGGCGAGGAGCTCAGACAGCGATGCTGTCGATGCTGTCAGCGTCCTCTGTGAGGTGCCTGAGACGTGGCTACCTCCAGCAGACGCCAACACAGGCAGCAACCTCAGACTTGCTGCGGAAGCACCACACGGATCCACTGCTGCAGGTGGCTTGGAACGCTCCGAGTTGGGTTTGGAGGTGTCCTTGGAGTGTGGAGTGCTTGTGACTTTTCTGGCCGTGCCTCCAGATTTTCTAGGTTTGAACTTCGTCCGGATCTGCGCAGGCAACTGCGGAAGTGAGACGCTGGCTGCTGGGGCAAACTTCAGGACAGCAATGTTCGCAGGTGCCGGTGTTGCTTTGAACTGTAACAGCTGGCAACTCTTCCATGGTTCCAACAGCACAGATAAAGATTTGTGGGGATCTTGTCCCTCATCAGACCCGGTTCCTGGTGCAACCAGGTGATTCTAGATCGTGCGCTGACGGTGCTGTCCAACTTTAAGTTGGCCAGTCAGAGCCTCAGCTGGGAGAGTCCTTCCTACAGTCCTTCCGGGTCCTTCCTCAACTTGGGCAAAGTGAAGCACAGCTGGTGGCTGAGGTGGTTGTGAACTGGAGGTCCTGGGAGGTGCCGCTCTGCCATGGAACCGGTTCAGCTGGGTTCGAAGTCATGGCTTGTGGCAGGACCTTTGGGTGCACTGGTGGGTGGCTACAGCGATGCAGAATGGCTCTATGATGAGGCAAGCTGAAAGCCTCCAATCCTCCTTCGATGCTTTGGATCTTTGTAAAGACATGCAGCACATCGCTGGATGGTTAACCTATGGTCAATCTATGATGTGCAGGCCATATCCCAACAAAAGTAGTATCGACAAAAATCTCATATCAACAATAAGAATCAGAATCCAGTATGGATGCTTGATAATGGTCAATATTCGTTGATATTACACTTTTATGATACCATCAACCATCTATACTGAAGGTACTGATTAATAGTATATATACGTCAATCTACAGGTGGCGAAAATCTGTCCCTGCAGGTCTTTCAGAAGCACCCAGCTGATGCCATCCGAGAGTCCTTCGGGCTGATGGGCTTCCGACAGCGGCAAGACGGGGACTGGCTGGAAGACCCAGCCACCGTCGTGCAGCAGAGCTGTGGTTGTGGCTGTAGCTGTGCAGGTCCACAGTGTGGCTGTAGCTGTGGTTATGGTTGTTGTTGTTGTTGTTGTTGTTGTTGTTGTTGTTGTTGTTGTTGTTGTTGCTGGTGGTGGTCGCAGCTCGCATTTTCGACAGTCCCAAGGCGGTTTTGGCAAAGGACACTGACCAACAGTTCCAACCTCCTATGCTGCCGCAAAAGATTTCGGACTTTGTTTGTTCCACAGATCTGCGCCTAGGTCTGGCCTCTCGGTCGAGGAGGTTTCCCTGGTCTATCGTCGAATGTGTCTCCGGGGTCATCCCAGCCGAGGAGGACGGGCAAGAGCGATGGTGATCTCCATCCTAAAACCCGGAAGAGTCATGTTTTGACGATTTTTCCCCAGACTGCTGACAAGCTATAAGGGGTTCTTATTACTTCTCTATGGTAGGGCCTCGAATCGGCGCTTTTTTTTGCCGCTGCTCTGCGGCTGCTCATGCTTGTCTCCCTTTGTCTCGCCTTTGTTTTCCCTTTGTCTCCCCTTTGTCTCCCTTGTGGCTCTGGATCGGCGCTTTGTTTGCCGCTGCTCTGTTGCTGCTCATACTTGTCTCCCTTTGTTTCGCCTTTGTCTTCCCTTTGTCTCCCCGTTGTTTCCCTTGTGGCTCTGGATCGGCGCTGTGTTTGCCGCTGCTCTGCCGCTGCTCATGCTTGTCTCCCTTTGCCTCCCTTTGTCTCCCCTTTGTGTCCTTTTGTCTTGATTGTGGCTGTGGATAAAAATACATAGCCTAAGATCTATAAAAATATTATTCTAAACAAACCATGTAATTACACACCGTGGAAATCTTTGTGTGCAATGCACCCGCTATCTGGGGTCTATGCTGGTGTAATTTTTTAAATGCGGATAAAACATGATGAAAAGAAAAGATAAGAGAAAAACATTACTCAATCACTTTCAAAAGTGGCGAAAAGGTAGTCTTGGGAACCAACGGATGTCAGTAGAGACCAACTGCATGCCTTGGTACGCCCTTGGTGCAATGACACCGTACAGGGTTTCTTGTCTGCTGAAAACAAGGACACGCTTGGAAAGCTCCCCTTTTTAGGAAGCACGCCCACTTGCTGCCAATCATGGGGAGTCTGAGGATCGCCAAAGGACTACTTGAAACTGCAGGCTGAGGGGAGGGCGTACATGCGGTGATGCGGTGATCATTTGCTCCATTTGTGGGTCGAATTCAAGCCGTCTTTGGTCAGACTCACATCCATGAGCTCTCACTTTGGCAATTTTATCTACGAGTCGATTTTCGGCCATTTCGCAAAAGGAACGAACAACAATGAGATAAACAAGATTCACCTGACGTTCAATATCTGGTCACCAAAAGATACACCTGTCTGGTCACCAAAAGATACACCTGTTACAGGCTGTTGTTGTTGTTGTTGTTGTTGTTGTTGTTGTTGTTGTCGTTGTTGTCGTTGTTGTTGTTGTTGTTGTTGTTGTTGTTGTTGTTGTCGTTGTTGTCGTTGTTGTTGTCGTTGTTGTTGTTGTTGTTGTTGTTGTTGTTGTTGTTCTTGTTGTTAACCACTATTAATCACCATTATTAAGTATAACTGACTGACTATCACCTCTTCACACCAGGTGGCCATGGAGTTGATCAAGGCATTCTGTGGAGACGCTGGGCCGTTGCAGGCGGCGCGGGAGATGCGATGCGAGCTGCATCACCGGTTTCGGTTGTGGTTTGGTTGGTGAGCTTTACCTAGCTTAGCAACTGGCAGAACATGGCACAGCTGGCATAATTAGCTCTAGTGTCATTACTGGGAATATTGAACTTATGGATCTGAAAAGATTTTGGAAGCCGGCACATCAAGGCGTAAATGTATGAAATAGATATTATGATAAGTGGGTGGTCTTGCGAACTTGTGAATCTCTGCAGCACTCAAAGACTTCCTGGATACGGCTGGATGCTCGTGGTACTTGATCAGATATTCTGGAGGGCTATGCTGGAACAACACTTACCATTTTAAACTTGAAGCACGTGGCAACATTTACTTGCCGATTGAATTGGAAACGGTGTGCCCCTTTCAAAGGATTCTTGGACCGCAGCTGCCCTTCCACATTGTGACTTGGTGAAACTCCCTTCATCGAAGTTTAAAGATGTGAACAGTACGACATTGCCATTGCATAACCTGCTGAGTGTCGGGCCTGCCAGTCCGACCAAGCTCCTCTGCGGCATGAAGGACACGGTTGGAGTGCTTTGGAAGACACAAATCAGAGCCATTCACTCACCGAGGAACCAATCGTGGCTGTAAGTAATACTTCAAGTATTGGCTCCTTGGTTCCAATATTGGCTTGGCCTGCAACACACAAAGAGGCCTAAGCACTCACTAGATATTCACCAGTCATGGGACCAATCATAATCATGACGAATTGCAAGCAAAACGATGAATTCCGTGGTGAGCTGTGGCAGTGTAGCAGGATTGATGATCTCCAGCCATCAGTGTTTGGTGGAGAAATCGGCGCCATCGGAGGGGCACTTCGCCGGGAGACCTTGGGGTTCAAGTGTTGGCTGAACTCCATGTGTTGTCCTAAAATTCGGCAAAAGGCTGAAAGGATTGATTCCACAGAATGAATCTAAAACGTGCACTGTCAGCTGGTTTTGGCCCAAAGCCAATTGTGGGACGCAGCTCTGCTTCTTGACAGCCGGCCCATTTTTGGATTTTTTATCAAAAGGTTTGACTTTTTGATGTTGAACCAGCATCATGCAGAGAAATTGAAGGTTGCAACATGGAGGAATCAAAGTGCTCGAACTCAAATAGAAGCTGATGAGCCCAGTCAGCAAGATTCGTACACAAAATCTCGATGGTTCCATCACTTTTTTTTGTTTTCTCTCTTTCACTGTCCCTGAGTAGTTCGATGATTTTTTGGCTTTCTCGGTTTCCAGTTCACTGCTTTCGCTGGTTAACGGCTACCATTGCTACCACTGCTACCACTGGTGCTACCACTGGTGCTACCACTGCCCCAGGTCTTGAGCGACCTGGCCTTGGCCCATGAGTTGCAGCTGAGTTCTCAGGAGGCAGAGGCCGAGGCCAATAAGCTGAGCAGTGAACACCTGGAGGAGCGCTGGAGACAGATGGATTTGAGCACTGAAGGGATCACTTAAGGGATCACTTAAGGGATCACTTAAGGGATCACTTAGGGGATCACTTAGGGGATCACTTAGGGGATCACTTAGGGGATCACTTAGGGGGTCACTTAGGGGATCACTTAGGGGGTCACTTAGGGGATCACTTAGGGGATCACTTAGGGGGTCACTTAGGGGATCACTTAGGGGATCACTTAGGGGATTACTTGGGATTGAAGGCGGATGGGATCAGTTGACTCAGACCTCTCTGTGTGTTGGCCAGAGAGTTTCAGCTGAAAGGGGGTGATCTCAACGAATCGGTGGCTGGTCATCCAAGCTCTTTTTGGCACAAGTTTGTGGCTGCCGGTCTCTTTCCGAAGGGTTTCTTCAAGTATCGTCTTTCTTCGTGACTGCCGCTTTCGGTTGCCCCTGCCTTCCCCTGCCGTCCTGTAGAAGTGCAAGGGACAAGGGCGCATTCAAAGTTTTGACAGCAAATATCCCAGCCAGAAAAATGCTGGTCTTTGACTGTGATTTTCATGCAGCAGCATGTTTTTGAGTGCTTCGATTAGACACCTCCTTTGTCTATCCATGTCTATCCTTTCCAAGTATCCCGAGAAAGATGTGATGCCAGTAGTCATCAAAATGGTGGTGGTTTCTTAAAATATCGGTACCCAAATCATCCACTATTAGTGGTTAATAGTGACCCACCATAGCTTTGGGGGTCCTCAGTCACTGGCTAAGCACCAGGAGCTGAATCGCGCTTTGGATGAATACATCCTGAGGCCAGCGAAAGGTTTTGGGGCGGGATGTTTGACTTCCAACATGACTGCAAACCACCGGGAAGACCTCAGAGGGTCTCTTGCTTTTGATCACCTCAAGGTTTGGGGAGTCCAAGCTGGTTGACAGAGTCGTTGTTTAGATCAGTTTTAGTTTCTGGTTGTGGCTCTTGACCTTGTTGATGCAGAGAATGCTGATCATGATGCAGAAGATGAAAGTGGTGCCGGCGGTTGCCGTCTTGATAGAGATGACGATGATGGTGGAAGGGGTGGTGGTTGGGATGGTAACGATGATGATGCCCACGACGGTACTTCTAAGCATGTCGCGTGCTGCTGAAGACGCTTCCAATTTGGACACGCAGCGCTTCGCAGTGCTTCGCCGCGCCAGGCAGATGTGTTTCAAAAGTGAAATCGTGGATGAAATCGCTCGGCTTCACGAGGTCGAACAGCTGTCCTTCGCTGTTAACCTTTCAAGTGCCTTTATTGGACCTGTTGAAAAACCGTCAAAGATACATGACCGTTATATATGCGGTTGCAACACTGGCAAGAATACATTGATTACTGTGAAAGCGTGGTCTACTGAGTGAGCTGCAGAACTCCCTGACCACTTAAAATGACACAACCAGACATTTGATCTGGCAGATGACACATGTTTTGCAAACCTTGGGGCACACAACAGATCTCAGATCGTGGAAAGGACTCGGCCTATGCAATCTTGGGAGTTTCTTCCAGTGCCACCGATGCTGAGATCAAGAAGGCGAGTCCAACGCACTCGCGTTAGTTGGGCTTGTGGGTGATATCTACGTTTTGGCGAGTGTTTGCAACACATATTAGTGGTCCTATTTTGATCGGTCTCTGCACCCTTAGTACATCTCTAAAGATCTGCGTCCACTAAATAGTGTTAGAGAACATGAGGCAGTGACAAGCGGAGTACCCAGGCTTTATCATTGGCTGTACTTCCACGGTATGGAAGATCATCAGTGTGCAAGGTCAGTGTGACAGTTGGTTGAAGCTCATGTGGGTTTGGAGGTTCCAGAAGTTCAACTAACGCCTGCAGATTGCAGTTTGTGTCCGGATTAGGCCTACAGGCTCATCGCCATGCAGTGTCACCCAGACAAAGGCGGCGACAAGGAAGACTTTCAGGAGCTATGATGCTTGTTGGGCACCAGGAACAGCTTCATGTAATTTAAGTGCACCAAGCAAATCTACGTAACGGATTGTCATGACTAATGAGATCTACTGACTGAAGCTATTCCCGGACCTCAGAATCTGCAGGAGCTGACGAATGCCTATGAAAAGATCATGGAGCAGCGCCGTGGGGCTGATGAAAAAGGTTGCAAGGTGCGGCATGCGCCGGGCAGTGAAGATGGGAGCTGCATGAACATTCAGGGTGCCATGTGATGCCTAGATGAAAAAGCACCTGCCTATCAGCTGAAACCGGTTCAGTGTGTTCAGGATGATAGTGGCAGTGGGTCAAAACCCTGTACCCCTGGTTCCCCCATCATTAACCATTGTTTTCCCTATAGTTGTGTTGGTTATTATCCACTATTATTGTTGGTTGATATTGACCCATAGCCGAGTATCAGTCGAATCAATTTCAGTTTCAGTGTGAACTCATCAGTTCCTGCGGCCCCGTTTGAAATCCGATCCCAGGACCGACGTTTCAGCGATAGCGACACAGAGGACATTCCCGTGTCCTGTGCAGCAACTGGCAGCACAGAAACCTCACACTGAGTGCTAGGTGACGCAGAGCGAGGGTTGGCATGGTGGCTACCTCTCAATGCATCATGCCACACATTGAATCCACTAAAAAACAAATGTGTTTTGCGTGCGAGTAGCAATCATTACACAAGCAAACACGGGCATCAGCACAAACTTCAATATTGAGTTTTTTGCAAATTTGGACTGTGTTGGGGCAGCCTGATGTGACAGATACATTTCTCTTTTAGTTTAGGTTTTGCCGTTTTAGAGATTCAGGGTCAAGCAGCTTGAGCAGTATTGTTATTGTTGATGCTGCTGCTGCTCTTGCTGATTTGTTCAAAACCGCATCCGGGAAAGCGAGGAGACACCAGAACCGAAGAAGGATCACGCTGAACAGAAGAAGGCACGTGCTTCTTCGTGCAGTGAATGATCTGAGATTCTTGTTTCTTTTTGATTAATCAAATCCTGAAAGGAGGAGCTACTGCATATCCTTTCTTGGGCTCTGCAGGAGCTACCTTGGTAGTGGCATTAGCCCTTTCTTGTTGTGTCCTCCTCTGTCAGGCTGCAGCGAGTGCAGAGGCGAGCGGCGGGCTGTTCGTTGTAGTTCAATTGATCCAACTGATCCATGAAGATCCCCAGAGTCGCATGAGTCGTCAACAGGCAAAATAGAATTGGCTTTGATCTGATTTAGAACCGCATGCCATGGGAAGGAAGAGAAGGATGAAAAGAAGGAGGAGGACTGGCACTCTCATTTTTTTAGGGTCCAAACTTTGGTGCTAGTGTATGTATCCATCTATCTATTCATCTATCTATCTATCTATCGATCTATCTATCTATCTATCTATCTATCCATCTATCTATCGATCTGTTTCTATATCTATCTATCTATCCATCTATCTATCTCTATATCTATCTATCTATCCATCTATCTATCTATCTATCTATCTATCTATCCATCTATCTATCTATCTATCCATCTATCTATCTATCTATCGATCTGTTCCTATATCTATCTATCTATCGATCTATCTATCTATCTATCTATCTATCCATCTATCTATCTATATAGTCTATGTCTATGTCTATGTCTATGTCTATGTGTATGTCTATGTGTATGTCTATGTAAATGTATATGTATATGAATATGTATATGAATATGTACGCGGCAACCTGGACGTTGCTCCGCGCTTGCAACGTGTGGGGCGCACGACCAGCAAAGTACATACACATATGCGGATATACGTGCATATATGTATCTATATATATACACACCCAGATATTTGTATATACATGTATAGACGCACATTGATATTTTTCTCTCTCTCTCTCTCTATATATTCAAGAAAAACTTAAAAAATATCATTATAAGTATAAATATCTATGTACGTGTATAGGCAAGTGTACGGTCATGCATGCACGTCATCATCTTATCATGTAGATGAGGTGCCAACAAAATCGAATCATGAGATGCCACCGGAGACGGACAGAAACGGATCAGCGACCTTTGTTTTCTGCACTTCGTCCAGGATCTGACGTCACTTCGCCAGGGCTGTCTCTGAGTCGATCAGCCACGGGTGCTTCTCTGGCAGGCAGTCGGAACTTTCCCTGCGCGTGCTGCTCCCGGAACAACTTGCATGCCTCGAGGACGCTTGTGAAGCCAGATTGTCGCAGGAGCTGCGCGCTGCTTTGTGCCTGCACAGCTTTGAGGTGCCCTCCATGCTTCAAGCGACCTCCTCGGACGGACCCGACCCTGCGGGCTGTTCGTTTCACAGCACCAATCAAACCTTCGGCGGTGTTGTCTCCACCGGCAAGGACCTCGCACGACGATGGCCATGAGCAATGAGATGGCCTTTGTGATGGCGGACGGTGCTGTGCCAGAGCAGGCGGAGGCAGGGAGGCCGCTGCGCCAGAGCAGGTGGAGGCAGCTGCGCCAGAGCAGCAGCCGGATGGGTTTGTCGCCCACGTTCCACGGGCCTGATGGAGGTCGGAGCTCCGACTTGGCCTCCACGTGCCACATTTCATTGAGTCCCGACTCCAGCTTTTCCGAACCAGAACAAGGCGTCTCATGCTGGGAGTGGGCTCCGGTGAAGATGGGGCCACGGGGACGTGTCAGTCCCGTGTGCAATGTCCGTGTTTCACTCCTTACAAGAAGGGCTTCTGCGCTTGCTTCGCTGAAGATTTCCAGGCTCGAGCGCCGTCGCCGGCCAAGATGGTTGAGACTGCATAGCTGTGCTGATCTTGGATGCAACCTGCCGTTGTTTGTGGGCCACTCCGACCCGAAGTACCGCCACGAGGCGCCAATCCGCGCAGCAACCAGTTCCGGGTGAATCGTCCGACCATCGCGAAGGACCGTCCGATGTTGGAGACTTTCGGTGTGCCCCGCGGATCTGCCGGCTTCTTTTTTCGCACGCCCAATCGAGCGCTATCTGCCTTCAAAATATCTTTGGCAAAGGTCTGCTGACAAGCATGGACGTGGCTGGAGTAAGCGAGACGCAATTTCAGCATTTTGTACAGTTTGTCCAGCTTCATTTTTGCAGCCTTCCAAGTCTCAGAAGGATGGCGCACGAAATGCGCGACAGCATCATTTGGCAGCTTTGTGCCCGAGCAGTAGATTGTTCTGACCAGGAGCTGATAGTCCATCACCTGAGCTCCCCCGGCATGCATGCTATGCAGCGGGGAATACGCCAACAAAGGATTCTTGACTTGTCCACGGCTAGGACAGGCGCGAGAACCACAGCGAAAGCCTGTGCCTGCGACCAGTGAAGACTGGCAATTCCAGCAATGAAAAGTCAAACCCTGTGCTTTACTATTGATCACACCGTGAGATTACAGGAGTTTCCGACACTGTTGCTGCGTCATTTTGCAAATCTCTTCAAAGGATGGCTGAATCACATCTCGCAAGCCCTGGCCCCGCGGCTTTCCCTCCTTTGAATGATCACCGCTGTAGCTGACGCCATGCTTGGTTCGGAACTTCTTGTTCTCTGTTTTCTTGAGTCCGTATTTCTTGATTTTCTGTACTGGCGCCATCTTACGTCTGTCTGGTATCTTGGTTCCATGGCCGGCATCCTGGTACTGCTCCCATGAACTTCATCATCAAACATACAGTTTTGTGGGGCTGGGACATTTTAATACTTGGATTTCATCATCCAACCAATAGTTTTGTGGGGCTGGGACATTTGATTATTTGGATCGTCGAATAGGATCGGGCATCCGGGTACTGCTTAGGGAAACTCCCAACCAAGCCTAGTGACCACGTGCCTGGGAAGGTGGGGGGGTGGGGTGAGGGTTAATTCCCCTTAAAGGTTCCCTGATCTAACACCGTAAGGAGACGGCTGAGACAGTTGTTTCTAACACCGTAAGATCTGGTCCCAAACACACTGCAGGCGACGGCTGAGTCAGTTGTTTTCCAGAGCGCAGGCTACGCTAAATCTTGAGCCATACCGACATGGTATGAAGAGTCCATGAACAAGTGACAACAGAAGCTACGAAGACATGTTGAACTAACTATGAACATTGCGTAGGGGACTAGCTACAAAAGAATCACAAACAGACACAAATTTTCTTGTGCCCGAAGCATGTTGAAAAAGGAAACTAAAAACGTCACTACAGGACTACTGCTCTTCGAGCGTCACTGCCTCTTGCAAAAGTAAAAACATGCAGAGCAAGCAGATGCACAAAGCTTGCGACGACAACTCCATTGAACTTCACCGATGAGTCGGTATATGTTCATGTCGCTCTTTTTCATGAAGTATTTTTGTTGTACACATGAGCTCGTTGATCACCTCCATTGTGACCAACCTTGTGACCAATCGCGACGATGCCAACCTCCCTGGTTCCATCCTTGGCCTCGATTGCCATGCCACCAATCTCGTTGGTTGTCTTGGCGCCAGTCCCAATGCTGGTACTGCTGGTCTTGCCAGGATGATCGGTAAGGTTGAGATCTCGCCGAGTGGTCGGCATAATAGCTGCTTGAGGAAGCCTGACTTGAGCGCTGCCAGGATGGATTCCACTGATCCTGTTGTTGCTGTTGATGCTGGCTTTGTCTCTCATACTTCCTCTTCTCGCGGCGTTCCATTGCCCCTGCCGAACGAATGCGG
>VSDK01009076.1:7775-32008 GCA_009767595.1 Symbiodinium kawagutii | reverse complement strand
TTTGCGTTGGGTAGGAGCAACAGTTCGACAGTGGAAGGATTTCAAGTGGCAGATTGGGATGGTGATTGCGGGTTGGACCTGTTGCTTTACATGCAGGGCCCAACCATCTCGAACATCAAGTTCCTGAATCTGAGCGCTGCTTCCTGTCAACTCCATCTATCAACCTCCTCGGTGAGACAAGATACACTTCATGACGTGCAGCTGTGGACTTTGATGAAGATGGTGTTGTTGACCTTTTCCTCGGTGGCTTCACAAGGTGTTTTAGGAGGCAGTCAACAGACTCAGATTTGATCGAGCAGATGAATCCACTTGGCATTTGCAATGGCAGCTTTCTGCAAGTGTTTGACTTCGATGCTGATGGACATTTGGAAGTGCTGCTGGACGCTTTTGGGCTCAATGATCACATTGAAATGGTGGCTTTCTGCTGGTTGCCGCGTGCTCTCGACATCGACGGGAGATGACGGGAGCTTTGTGGAGTCGGAGGAAAATCCCTTTCAAGCCGTCTTCAAAAACCTCCGGAACTCACTCACAGGAACCGAAGAAATGCACCAATTCGGACGGTTTACCAGATATCGTTGTCCTATGAATTCTTTGGCGCAGGTGGTCCTGGAATTTCGTGTGCAGAATGTTACCAGGTCCAAAATCGGGATATGAAATACAATTCGCATCTCACTGTCTTTGAGGAGATTCGGGTGTCCATCATTGATCAAATCAGCGTCCTAGATTGGAAGCAGGATGGCTTTGATGACCATGTGGACATTAAATCTCACCCACAACTCGATGAGATCAGTGATGCGAGTGCCAAACCAGTTCCTAGAAAGATAAGAAAGCCCACCAAAGCAACAAGCCCCCAGTATAGTTTTGTTGATTGGGATGGGGATGGAGACCTGGATTTGCTGGTCCGGAATGGAGACCTCCAATACTGGGAGCAAGTCGATGGCCGATTGCGTCGGGCAGAAGATCTTGACATCAACTTCTCTGGGCGAGTAACGATTCTACCCGTGGACTGGGACCAGGATGAAGGAGATGGGAAGGCGCGTTACTTTGAGCGGCTTCCAAACACGAGTCTACATGAGAAACAGCAGCATCCATTCAAAGGAATCCTTACACAGAAGTTCTCGCAGAATCAATTGGCACTGTTTTTGGACTGCGATGGAGATGGGGATGGTGATTTTTTTGTAAACTATGGACTTGGATTCTTTAATGATGTACTGATGATTGAATGCAGTTCAAAGATTCCAATCTTAACCCTTGGCTGCAAGTATCTTCAAAGCATCAATTCGCTCTTGAACTCAGGCAGGATCAAACACAGAAGACCCAACACTGCAAAACGGTGATGGCAAAGTTTCCAGTGGTTTCAACTTCGGTTCATCAGGGGTAGAGCTCACTGCCTCAGCTACGGTTTGGACATGCTTTTCCTCTTCACATGCTGGCTTCGCACGATGGCAAGGCCTCAACAGCCACCTCCTCAACAACTTGAACTTCATCTTCATCGCTGACATCATCAGGCTGTGTGTTGGCATCCTCCCAGTTCTCGTTCAGCACAGAGTAGAAGTTGTCCAGGAGTGGATCCTGGGCTGGTACAAGCATTGACCCACAGTGTGTTGAAGGATCTCCCATGCCCTAGCATCCTCAAGGACTTGTTAAAACACAAACGTTCAAATACGTGTTTGTTAGGATCTTTGTTCTGTGCACCACTCAAGAAACGGCGGATTCCATGGTTGAAGAGGACCTTCATCAGGGAAATTGGGTCGCTGCGTTGTGAAATAGCCATTGTGTTTTGCCACCAGTGCCACCATACTGGCCAACACAAAGTCATAACATAACCAAAATGCAACATCAATTTGTACTTGACAGACCTGATCTTGGGGGGTTCCAATTTTCAATCAGCCCTTCTAAAAACATTTATCAGGATTGAGAAAGAGAACACCTGGCCTCCTTCCTGCAATAGTCAATCTTCACGGTAGTGGCGCAAGAATGTTGGGGACACCAATGTCGGGCCAAGACTTTCAAAGCTGCATGGTTGAAGCTCATAGCCCTAGCACTCTTGCATCCGACTGCCTCATCATTCACCCATCTAGTAAAATGGGTTCCGGTCAGCAAGCGGTGTCGATCCACATGTTGTGCTTCCCACTTCGAAGCTACGGAGCACTACCCTTAGCATCCACAGCCTTTGCTTTGTGGGTGGCTTCGAAGCTTTGGGAGGGCCACAAGCTCAAAGAATCCTAAATATCGGCAGCTTTACTTGGGTGAGAAAATGCTAGGATGGTCCGATGGTCCCATCAAAGTTTGTTGTTCAACCATTGTTTGGTGGCTTACCATGTTAGTTGGTTTCTCTATCACTGAAACTCCAACTTCAGCTGCACCATCCAATCGCATCACCTCCGTGGGGCACTCAGCTTGCTCCTCGTAGGCAACGGGCGCAAGGCCGGTGGCTGAAAGGCTGAGGTACTCAGGGCTGGAAATTTGTTGTGAAACCATCGACGGATTTCTTTTGGATCATTTGTTTGATTGTCCTGAGTTGGAAGATAGCCCATGCACCCCAAAGAGGGTTTGTGATGTGTTTCACCAGCTCTTGGATTCACAGAAAGCAGCCAAGGAAAATAAGTCCGCAATTAGACTAAACCAAATCTTGAAAATCATCAAAAATGTCGTTGCTGGCAAAAAGCGCCTTGGCTAGTGATAAAACAGTGTTGGTCGAAACAACCAAAATTGAGATGGTGTGCGAGTATGTAGGTATCCAGTGCATTGATTAGTGCAGGGCCCCGTGGTTTGGTGATGTCCGCCATGCCTCCTTGGAAATCATGTCTTCTGCGCTGACACAACGAGCTGCCAAGTGAGTGGTGAGATTGGATACCTTGAGTAATTATCCTTGAGCCGTTTGGCTGAAGTAGACCGCAACACCTGTGATGAAACGCTACAGGCAGCAGCATGAGCACAACCTGTAAAAAGCGGCGTGACAAGCTGAATATAGCTGAAAGGTGATTGCCCTGCAACAGCAATGCGATTCCTTGAAAGGATTTAAACAGTTGATATGGTTCACAAACTTTCTTTGCAAATGATGGCATGTTGCATCTATGGCATCATTGTTTTGTCGTGGTCTACCAGATCATTAACTCCGGAGCCATGCTGAACATGATGATCTTGGTGGCGAATTTGTTCGTGCTCTTGTTGCCGCATGCTTTGGCAGAGGAGTCTTGGAAAATCATTGCCAACAGGTAGTCCACAACAAATTGACACTGTTTCTGTCAAATCAAATACGTTCAAACTCAATCAAATTGTGTGTTTCTTCTACCGTTTCAGCGTGGGCCAGTGGATTCGCAATTTTCAGGCAGAATGACTTTGCCATGCGTTGTTTGTTTGGTTGCATGCAAGTGCATGTTGGGTTGTTGCAGGTAAATGATAAGGTTGGTTTTGGATGGACGTTAAAATTTCCCTTACAAAAAGGGTCGGGTTGACACCATTACAAAGCTCAAAAACGAGCCTCCAGTGTAAGAAAAGAACATGGTTGCAACCACGGGATTGTAAGAATCATGCCATTTTGTAAGGATCTGAATTTTCAAGTGTCCTTGGTCAGAAACAACTTGCCATTTTGTAAGCATCCACACCGGTGTCAGGAATGGATTGTAAGTGTCTCAACCCCTCTCTTTTTGTAATATCTTTGAAGGTCTTTGCACAGACTTCGTGTGACCACTATCAGCCTGAAACATCCTGAAACATGCTTATTGTAAGGAGGTTTTGTCAGAATGCATTTTGTAATTTATGACTTTCCATTGATAATAATTACCCTTAGCACCCAAACCCTACAAATTTGTAGGGTGTGAACACGAACCCTGGGTATCCAGGCATCACCACTCGAAACACCGGGTTCCACTGACAAACCCCGGGTTTGGGGCCAAACCCTAACTTTCAGGTAGCCCATCAAAGATTTTCTAGATATGTTCCAGCTTTCAGGGGCCCACTCCGCCTTTGCACAGGTTTACGAGACGACGTGTTTGAGTTTGGCTCTTGCCCACTTGCCCAACGAGGGTTGGGCAGGGATATAGTCCCATGGTTACCAGCACTCAACGTACTGAAGTTGGGAGATCCAAATCCAATCAAAGGGATAAACATGTTCCAAGTCAATCAAAGGGCTGACGCAGCCCTACCTTGAAGACCGTCTAGATAGATCAAAGGTCTTTAAACCAGCTGAAAATTCAACAGCCAACGGAACACAGATTGATCAAATATAATTTTTTAGATGCAGATCATATGCAGTGTAAACCAGACCTGAACTTGATTTCCAGCATTGAAACCATATCATGATCCTGAGCCCAATTGGCGCGGCCAGCTTTTCCCCTTCAACTTCGCTGGCCGATGCCAACGAGTCCGCAGCTCAATCGCGTATTGGGTCCTGGGGCAGTGCTACGAGCTGTCAATTCATAGGCAGCTACAGGGGCTGTGGTTCTGGTAAGATGGTGCAGCTTTCTGTCAGTGCATGCCACGCATGTGGAATTCAATGGCGTCCAGTATATACACCATTATAAGGATATCAAACAATTGGAAATTGAACATGTGCACATGCAGGTATATTTGCACATGTGGAATCTGGAAACAAGTGTGTTAATTGCTGTGCATGTATGATTCGCCGCTTACCGCAGCAACGTGTGCAGCGCAAGCTAGTTCGCTTCTGAAGCCATGCCGCCGAAATCTAGCAAACCAGAGCTGGAGACATTGGATGTGGAAGGCATAAGTCAGGAGTGGGATGGGTGTGAAGACATCAGAAAGGCTTTGAGGGGGGGAGAAGCCTTTGTCCCTGATGGTGCTGTCGATGTTGCAGGTTGCGCCAAACACTCAAGCATCCTAATCCCTCTTCTTACACGAATGGCTTGCAAGGAAACCAAACCACTACCGCCAATTGATCCCTTGAGGGCACAGGTTGAAGCTCTTTTTGCTACCAACAAAAGGAGTGACACCCCAGAAGCATCAGCTGAAGTTCTCACAGCTAGCTGGCGCGTTAAGAAAATGCTCGGCTTTGTTAAAATGAAAACACGCCGAAGAGAAGTCAGCATTGCTACTCGTCTATATCTTTGTTCTGTGTTGCATTGCAATCCTGCAGCTAATGTTCATATTAGTTTGAGCCAAACACCATCCAAACCATTGGGTGTTTCCAAAGCCTCAATTCTTACTGTGTATTTCACTCAGGTGCTTTCATTTTCATCCACCATATTTGGGACCATTTCGATCTCAGGTTGAAGACTTCCAGAACCTGTGCCTGATCCTGAACCCTATGCTCCAGGCTAGGCCCGTTTTTGGACCATATGTATACAAATTGATTGGGCCCAGAAAAGAACATACGCCGACAAAAACTGTGCATCTGACATCTGTCTGCGTGTAAAGATGGGCATGCACTTTTGGGGGGCCATGGGACTGGCGTGTTCATGCGCCCATGCAGGAACTTGTGGATAGCGTAAATGAGAAGATGCGACAAAAACGGGCTTCCAAGGAGGACATTCACTGACATTGGAACATGTGACAATTTAAATAGCACACACATAGTACACAACTCACTCGCATATATTGACAAGATCCCTTCTAGTGCAACGTCGGTTTACATTAACATATCCCATGTGCACAGTGGATTTCTTCATGTGCTGTAATCATAAATTGGGGTCATTTAAAAAATCTGATAATTTTGCTTGCACGCATTCTCCATTTTTTGCTCCAGGATATCCAGGAAGAAGAAGAAGATGAAGATGAGTGGGATGAGGAAGGGGAGGAAGATGTAGGTGAGCCCGATGAGATTGAAGTTCCCCAGTTTGATGAGCAGGAGGCAATTCGGGAAAATCAAGCAGCATTGGCAGCTAGCGAAGGACAAGAAGCAACACAGGAGAAGGCCCCTGGAGGAAATGGCACCCTGGGTGTCAATGAGTCGAAGGCCACCAATGAATGTGCAGGTTCCGAGGTTGAGGCAAAGGATGGAACAAAATCCAACACAGCCCTGGACCAAGCCGACCAACTGGCAAAAGACAATTCCCAAGACCAGCAAGCAGCAGCAGAACCAGCAATGAAAGCAGGTCAAACTGAGGGACCAGGCCCATCCGCTTCAAAGGTTCCACCTTGTGCCCTGGATGCGTTTTGATTTTTTGAACGTGGCTGCATGCATGCCCTTAAGACTGCGTGTGAGTATATCGAAATATATCCTGGTTTGACATGGTGATGTTACTTGTTGAGCGTAAGATTTAGATGTTGCTGCCATGTTTTTTTTTAAAACTTAGGTAAAGATGATTTGCGTGCCAAAAGGGAAAAGCTGATGGCACAACTGGAGCAGTTTCTTGATAGCACTTAAGTGTGGGAAAGTATGTGCGTAAATTGCTGATGAAGTGCGCTAGGCTTTCCCTGGATATGTTTTTGCAATATAACTTCAAGCATTAAACTATAGAACCCATTAAGAAAAACAACCGCCCTCGCGTGCCCAGGATCCGAAAGAAAAAGCAGAACGGGCATGCGCGTTCAGCTGATGTTATGTCTCCGCCCATTTCTGGCGACACAGGTGCAAAATCATTCTTAGCAAATTCCAGTGGATCCTCTATATTAATGATTTCTTCCTTTTCCTCGCCTTAGTTCGCAATCTCTCTATCTTGAAGATTGTCCACTGAATGTATACGCTATGTCCAGTTTTTTGCCCTGGGGTTATCAATCTGGGGTTTGTCTCAACTTTCCTTTGTGTTGCTTTCAGCTCTTGCGTAAACATTTGGAGTTAAAGATCTTTAGCTTTGACACAATGAATTTGATCATGCACGTCAACTTTTCCACATGGCAACTTTGGACATGTCCATGCCATGCATGATTACTTGTCAATTGGAAGGTGCTCCACCGACAGCGTCAGCGGTGACGGACCAAACAGAGACCTTGCCGATTGACATTGCAACAGCAGCCAGCCCAGCTTCCACAGCTACCCCGGTGTCGCCCATCCACAATGCAGATTTGAAACGTGCGCTTTTTCAAAACCCCGGAAAAGGCAAACCCCGGAAGGATGATGAGGGAGACAAGTCGAGTGAAGTACCACCGAAAGAGGGGAAAGATGTTTCAAGTTGCAACAATGATGGATCAACACCGAAGGGCGAGAAGGATAGCAAACCAAAAGTTTCAGCAGCAAAAGCAAATCAAGAAGAATTCACTCAAAGTGAGGATGAACAGGCGAGGTGTGTTCAAACACTCAATCGGTACATATACATGAAGATTAAGTTTTAACCATGTTTTAAAAAATCTTGGTTGCGTGTTTGTTGAACGGTGCAATTGGTCAACCAATTTTGATTCCATGTTTGCGGTAAACCCAAAGTGGAGAATCCTGCCCGAATGCATCCGTCAGGAGCCCGACCTGCCGAGGGCAACGCGAAGGACTCAGTTGGAGGCCAAAGGTGAGGTGCCAGCGAAGGGTCGAGGAGGGGGAAAAGGAAGAGGGAGAGGGAGAGGAAACCGAGCACCGGCAAAGCCAAAGGCATCAGAATCCAAAACCAAAAGAAAGAAGGCTGAGACTGAGGATATCCCTAGATGTGAAAAGCACCAGACTGAAGAGTGGGTTTACCGCTCGAAGTGGGGCTGGTATCAACCTGCAATCTGGGGTGATTGGTCTGATGCTGAGGGTGAGGATTGGGTTGAGGGCCCCAAAACGAATGCCGAAGAGTCAAGTTCAAGAAAGCGATCCAGGAAGACTCAACACCAGAACACAGAGCCAGCAGCCTCCAGCAATGCTAAAGATCCACAACCCAAAGAAAGCAAACGCAAACGATCCAAGGCAAACAAAGATGGTTCCGAAGAGAAGCCTGCTCCTGCGAAGAAATCCCGCAAACCAACTGCAAAGGCAAAGGCAAAGGCAATTGCTACCTTTGAACCAGCCCCCACTGAAGCAAAGGAGCAGAAAAAAGAAATCCTGCAATTCCTTGAGTTTGCAAAGGGTCTGACGGAGGAGAATGCAAGAGAGGAAATCAAGGCGAATACTGTGGACTTTCCCAAGGTTCCCGGTGCTGACATGAGGTTGAACATCTATTGGGTTCGACGAGGTGTCGCAGGTGTGGGAGTTGGTGTGAAGTCAAAGGCTGAGGACAAAGACTTTGCTTTCTATGGATACAAGACCATGACGGATAACTGGATCTTTGCCATTGCAACAGCCGTCAAAGCAGCTGAAATTTTGGTAGCTTAAATGCAATTTAAATGAACAAACACACGCAAACTATAACCTTGGTGCTCCTGTCATCGATGTGTGTTTTTAAATTTATACTCGATCTATATATGATGTAAAGCAATTAATTGTGACATATATTTTCCATTTCACATGTTTCGATAATTTCTGCATGTTCGGAACTGTTTTGAACGAATCTTGCATATATAGATGAATCGCCAAACCAAATGAAGTGTGACAGTCTAACATGTCAAAAAACCGGGGTGCGATGCACAGCTGACTCAGGCACGCTTTGCCGAGAAGTACAAGGCTGACAATCCCACCTCTCGAGTAAGCTTGCAAGCTGACGAGACTATCCAGGAGATGCGAGAACAGATCAAAGTGGCTGGTAGGAAAGCGTTGCTTACCTTTTTCAAAAAAGAGGCTGCAAACCAGTGAACATTTAATCCTGGTGGACCAACTCCGGTAGCCATTGCGCGCTAGTGTAGTGTGCGTCATTGCTATAGTTTGCAATGGAGGTCCGCACGCTCACGTGCACTGGCTTAGGGCACTGGAGGCAAAGTGAAATGTAAAACGGTGTTGAATATAATTTCATCTATATATAGCTGAGCATAGCTGTGAACAGATATAATCACACACAAAAATGCAATGGGATTGATTTATATAGTCTGTTTTGAATCTGTACGGCAGCCTTGTTTCTACATATCCTGCACCAACATCAGCAGCCAGTGGTGCACTTTAGGATTCGCTGATCGATGCGGGGTTGGTGTAAGTGGCCTCATCAAATCCAAATGGTTATAATTATATCGTCCCATCACTTCAATTTTCCATATTTGTTTGAAACTCGTATGCAATATGATCCATGCTCTTGGTTTCCAATTCAGTGGCCACAGCCCAACATCCGTCAGTCCTCGATCAAATCAATGGCGAACTTCTGAAGCTTCAGCCTCGCCAAACGTGGCTGTGATCAAGGGGGAAGGATCGAAAAAGTGCATTGCCGTGCTTCTTCTGGACTCGTGCTTCTGGTGGACTTGTGTCATAGTTGTGCTGGCTGATTGTGGTATAATCATTTTTGGGTAAAACCAGCAACTGATTGGCGCACCTGGGGGGGTAAAGCAAATCAACAATCAAAGATAAAATCAAACATTGTCAAGATCCCCTTCGCAGGCACATGGACAAAGTACATATGATTGATTGAAACCAAGAGCGTGGAAAGTTATACTGTACATAGCCGGATCCTGTGAGATTATAGAATCCTCATATCGAAGCTCATTTCAAGAAACCCTGATTGATATAACCCCAAAAGCAGTGCTCTTCTTTCACAGCCGGCCGAGGCCATGCCGTTCTCCCTTTCAGCGAAGCAGCGTCGGAACCTTCACAGTCTCCGACTTGATGGAAAGAAATGTGATCCCTGACATGCTTACTACAAGTGATTTCCAACTTCGGGCATGAGCCCAGCACGTCTTGATTCAGTTCTACTTCGAGATCCATGCGTTAACTCGATCTTTGATTCTTCGTGAAAGCATGCCACGTTTTTGAGATCAAATGCAATAGTTTGCCGCATGCTTGATCAGCAACACCGGCTCGATGACCTCTCACATGAATCATGAACATGTGTAAGAGGCCTGCGTGCACATGTATACATTATATCTTTTACATCTGTTCAATTTGAAACTTTCTTTTAGATTTGAAGGAATCCAAAACATAGAGCGGAAATCTGAGGACATGCTAGCATATTAGGTCACGCATTCAATGTTTATGTACCTTAAGGTTTTTCCCAGGAAGTCAATTATAGTGCTGTAGTAAACAGCCAAACTGATCGAGCCATGGTTTGCCTAGATTCCCTGGTTTGGCGGCTGAGAGCGCTGCGTACTCCCAAGGCCATTGCAGCTAATTCTCAATACGTGGTCAATTGATTATTTCTCCCACCTTTTGGGTCCACAGGTGCAGGTTGACCATGCCTGCAATTTCCAACATGCACAAATATCACCCCTAGATATCCCAGTCCCTCAGCAGCCGAGCTTCAACGAGTGGAGGCATTCGTCCTTTGCGTTCTGCTCCTTGTGTGGACGTATGAGGTGAAGGAGGTGGGGCAGCAGGTGCTCGTGGGTTTCAGGAATTTAATTGTGAAAACCCTTCCACCCATGACAGCTAGTGCAACCATATATTTTACATCAGAGCTGATTACGCCTGAGAGATGTTCCATCACGAGTGCAGGACATTCAATGGATTGAGTATTTTGCTGGACGTGGCAATCTTTCCACGATGATGCGGGCAAGTGGATACCCGAGTGTCCGCTTCGATGTGTTGGACAACGAACAGCCCCCACACCGAAAATCCAACTACATGGACATGACCCATCAAAGCGGATTTGCGTTTCTCGGTGGTTAAAACTCATTGACTTCCATATACTTGAACTGCATGGTTTGGCATGAACCGCCTTGAACAACCATGATTTTTCGACATGCTTTAAAACTACATACGGCCACCCTATATAGTGCCACTATCAGCTGAGGCTAGCCATTTTAGCACTTCTTCGGTGCATTGAAGACGACTTTGCCTGCCACTTCGGGATCAAGTGCTCCAGTTTTTCCAAAATGAACCGGGGGACATCTATGCGGTCAGCGTGCAATGCATTGGGCTACCTCAAACATGCTTCAGTTCAACTGGGGAACACCCTATGCGAACGGACTGGTGTTACAAATATTTGAAATCATGGAAGTCCATGCAGGCTTAGGCTCGTGACCAGGTTTGGAATTTTGAAAATAAGGGGATGGTCGTCCCACCATTTGGGAGCGTATGGAAACCAAACAGGGAATTTCCCATATATACATGAGCAAGTATAAACCTGATGTTCAGATCAATTTCCACATTCTTGAAATAGCACACATATATTCAGATTATTTCTCTATTTTCACATTTATTTAAACAAACAAATCCTCCAAACATGTCCAAACATTCAGATTTGAGTTTTCTGGTATCTTAATGGTATCAATTAAGATATACAGGTTTCTCCAGGGCTTGGGTTTGGTCAAACCCAGCTTGCTGCAGGACATGTCTCTTGATACTTCTCGCAGTTGCTCGTGGTGGCGCTTTCACCCTAGAACAGCCATCAGGATCTTTGCTGGAGTTCTACCCAGCATGGCGGGAGGTGGTGGCTAGCATTTGCCGTGTTGGCGGCGATTACGCCGTACGATTCTCAGAAATGCATTCTCCAAATGTCAACATGATTCACCAAGTTAAGTACTATATAGACATCTTGTGACCAAACGTACCGTTGTGCATTGTAACTCGTTTGTTTTCAAACATGGGTGAACGTTTCTAGATGAGGTTCAGTGCGTCAAATGGTGGATGGCGCACTACGGCAGCGGAACACCCAAACGTCACTATGCATACGGGAACACACGCATGATTCTTGGTTTGGATCGTGGTGTCCTTAGAAAATGGAAGCCTGTGCCCGAAAAGAAAATCACCACTGCGAAGCGCTACTTAGACAAGGATGGTAGGAAAAGGTATCAGGGGACAGCAAACCTTCGAGCAACTGAGAAACTTGGTAGATGTTTCAATTACAGTCTTTCTACTTTATAGCGGTGGCGGTTCTAATGTACTAGGCATGATGATTCCTCATAAATGTGGTTCAAATGCAACTGAATCCCAAATGGAACAAACAGTTGATGGATCACATATATAATTGAAGATTTTTTCATTTGCTCATAACCCCTTTTCAAATCCCAGTTCAAATCCTCGCTTGGGGTGACCAACGCTCAGCCAAGGCACTATCCAATGCCCTTTGCAAGGGCTGTCGCGGACAGGCTGGAATCCTTCAAGCGAACCCGGAAAGGTTTCCCAGGTGTTCCAGCCAACTTGCCAACAGCCATTCACACGTTTTCCAGCTTAGAATGGGAAGAAAGTGACGTGTGGGAGATGGCTGAACTAGACCAGCTCTACACGTATCTGCGCGGGTGCAAGGCTACCCAAATCCCAGAAGATTGGAAACCCTTTCTTCCCAAAAAGATTGGTCCATGAGATGTTTGAAGGGTCTATCTTTCTTGTCCATGTTGATCATATATTTGGTGTTCATGGTTTTTATGGGGTTGCTGCAACATTCAAATGGTTTTCAACTTGTTTTGAAAAAAACAGTTCGGGTCTGTACTTTTCAGCATGTTCTACCCGTATTGAAACCGTATAGACCCCGTATTTTACCCGTATCAACCCGTATTTTGGTTGGGAAACCCTAGGTTTGTGTGGGAAACCCCGGGTTTGTCGAACCCGTATTGAACCCGTATCGAACCCGTATTTTACCCGTATCAACCCGTATTTTTATATGGGTTGGGATAGCCCTGAAATAGCATCATTTTGGATCAACTTTTAGCATTTTTAATTGGCGACATGGCAGGTTTTCCTGCCTTTTGTGCAATTCAGATCCGTGGATGGATCGCAATTCGTGCAGCTGAGGGGTACAAACAAGCTACGTCCCAGAAAAATGGATGATTTGAACATGGCGTGCCAGAGTTACACGACCGTAGCGCCTGCAGCATCTCACCTGTGCACTCTTGATCATCAATGTATACGATTTATATGGTAGGCATTTTGGTTTCAGTGCTTTGTATCAATTGGCTGTAGTCAGGGAATAGGATTCATCCCATTGCCTCATGACGACCGCATCTACCGGTTGGAGCTGTGCGACTTTGGCTGATGGAGTGGCCTATATGGATATGGAGTTGGATGAGCAAGCACTTCTTGCGCAAATACAGGACCATCCAAACAAATGTTTTAATTGTATATATAGTATATACATGGTACGGTACTGGTACCCTGAGAACAACATCATATCCGATCCCAGCAGGACGTGGATTTCGAGTTGAACCAGCTTGTGGAGGATCAGGCTCCGCCTGAATCACAAGAAGTAAGAACCTGAGGATCGATATCTAATTGTTGATATTATAGCTGCGTGAGTTAAAATGATTGAGCCCGAGACTCGTTTACATGACTCCTATATAGCATGCATCGATGGTTCATCTTATAGCTGCATGTTGGCACTCAGGTCCAAGAGCCCATGTTCGATGCAGAGACCCTACCAGCCCAGACCTCAAAATACTTTTCTGTTGCGTGTTTTTTACAGATCAAAGTATACATTGAACACATGGCCAACCAAATCAACAAATATATATGTGGTTCTCGAACCCTTCAGTATGATACTTGTTGTGCTCCCTGCGGCTCAGCCAAGACACCAGCCAGCCAACACGCCCAGGCCAGTGCAGATGAACTCGCTGCCAGTGGAACCCCAGTCCTGAGTCCAGCTGTGGAGTCGTCCGTGGATCCCTGGATACATTCAGATTGTTCAGCCTTACACAGCGTAAGCATTCAGACTGTTTAGCTTTCAACTGTTTCCGTTACATCTTTCCACTTGCCATGCACTTAAGGCTCATGAGGAGTCATCCCAGGGCATGGAACCTCAGAGCAGTTCGCCTCCTGCCACACCTGTTGCCTCAGAGCCCGCGAACCCACCGCCAACCCAAGCATGCAACGCAAAGAATGACTCGGTAGAACCCACACAGGTTCAAGGTGACATGGAGGAACATGCACCATGCCTTGAGAACAGCAAGGAGAAACTTGAGGTAGCCAAGGACACCACACCATCCCAGGAAACCAAGGAAACGAAGGAACCGAAGGAAACCGAGAACAAAGTGCAAGAGAAAGCTCCAGCGGAAGCGCCTTCAACGGAAGCACCCTCCAGCCCAGCCGTTCAAGGAGATCCTCTACGCAAGGCTAGCTCAATCATCAACAGTTGTGTGAAACCATTTTCAACTTTCAACCCAAGCAACCCATCATATAGGTTTCGATCCGTTGTGAATCACATCAAGCTTGATATCTTGAACTACGATCATGTTTGATTATATGAGATCCCCCCCATCATCCATCATCACTCTCAAACTGCTCTGCAGGCGAGACTCCGTGCAGCAGCTAAGTCAAGGCTGAACAGATGGGTGAAGCCTCACTCACGTCAGCCGAGCTTGAATGCCCCGGACTGGTTGCTCAAGGAATGGCAAGGGGGTAATAAGAACACCATCGCTGATCTACTGGCCCACTGCAATTTCAACAAGGACCCTAGTTTGACCAAAATATATAGTGAATATGTGTGTTGGGAAACCCTGTTTTCTGGAAATCATCAAAGGTGCTTCATGATCAATCTATATATGGATTATTGTGCATGTTGATCAGTATATTTTTTAATCCCAGCGACTATAAGATCTATAAGAACTTGTTAAATCATATGTGGCTGCATGATATATACAATACCTCAACCTCAATCGCTTCAACCATTCCATCTCACAGGATACATTCCTTAATCGGCTCTACACCACCGTGAAGAAGAAGCAGAAGATCGAGCTGACGAAAGAGCAGGGGTGGTACAGTGAGAGCGAGCTGGCAGAGTTGGGGTGGAGCAAGCCGGGGGCTCATATACTCTTTCAATTTCAGCAAATTAAAATTGAAGTTGGAACGGAAGTGTTCTATATATCCCGCATGTATATTTTTGTGATCACTACATCTACGTGCTCTTCCTAGGAACCGTATCGAGGGGGCCAAAGCAAAGTGCGAAGCGCTTGGCGCGAGTCATTCAAGGCAATGGTTTGGTTTGGTGAACGCATTCCATACTTTTACCTCGAACCAGTTTTCTTTCATGTTCAATGAACATTTTTGTTGACCATGCAGTCAAACATCTGATCTCTGGTTCAGTTGACAGGAGAAATGAATACGATGGAGAAGCAGAGTTTTGGGTGACGGTAAAGGAAACCGGCAAAAAGATCGAGAGTACTAGCTTCGAAGAGATCCATGAACAGCAGAAGGAGGCCATAGACCAATTTCAAAAACATTGCACACATGTTTGATGCTCATACACTTTCAATGATATAACAATTATAACAACCTTGCAGTTGTTAAACAAATGTGTTTTGTTTTTGAAGCTCCACGGCCTTTAGCTGGCACTGGGTTCAAAAGCTTGATTATAACCAGGCTTCTGGAGATCCTACCTTCGAGTATGGCGATGCGAAGTTTGAGATGCTCAACGAGGACAAGTCCAGGACTGATAAAGCAAGGGCTGCTGAGGACGCCCCTTCGGGTCAGCAAAGCAAGTTTGCTCAGGCACCGCTCCAATCATAGAGATGAACATAAATGCTTTTGACTTAATTAGCTTTGGCAATTCTAGATCCATCTTGTAATGCAGCGATATTAATCATGCCGATGTTCTTATATGAATTAAGGCCTTGGGATTATAGTGCCCAAGGATTGAAAACGCAAACATGAACATGTTTGATACCATTCGACTGGACAGACCAAAGATGCCCTCAAGAAGTTCATGGAGTCCTTGATTCAAAAGACCGGAAAGTTGAGGGGCCTCATCAGAGAACTTGAAAAGAAATACGATGATCCAGCGGCGACATCGCGCATGCCCAAGTTTAAACTATATTCTTGTTGTGTGCCCAAACTTATTTGATGCAATTTGAAAGTAATATTCATCTAAAGTCTATATATGCTTCGGTGATGTATGCCCCTCTCATGTAGAACTTCCTCCCATGTAGCCAACTGGATTACTCAGGTGCATCACCTCGCTCAAGACGCGCATCACGAAGGTTGACGGTGCGTATGATGAGTGCAACAGCGCTTGGTGCAAGGGGGAAACGGACGGATTCTTCACAGAGGGGTCACCGACTTAAATCATGATTGCTGATTTTGCATCATATACATCCATGCAGTATACATGGTATGTCGTAGTAGTTGACAGTTGTGAGGTTCTACACTCTGGCAGAACAGAAAATGCGAACATCGACATACGTGTCCCGTCCTCAAAACATGTAATGGCTGAGTTCGGACAAACGGTCCATGTGTAAGTTTTTCACCTAGCAATTTCTGAGGTGTTCGCAGGCCGCAGGGGTCGAGATGAAAATCAGGACAGGGGAGTCAAATAATCGCACCATGAAGGTTTACAGTATACAAATCCTCTACAACAATCTATTGTTCGTACAAACCGCTTCGGCCACAGATATCATACCATGATCAAATCAAACAATTGCTGACTTAATTCCAGTATTCCCCAGGGGTTTCATATTCCGCATTGTCGACTGCCAGCTCGCAGAAACGCGAAGCGCTTTTACAATAAGCGCAAGGATGAAAGTGCGGGTGCTGAGCCCAATGGATCCACAGAGCGTGCTTCAAAGAAAGCCAAAACCAAACCAGATTCTACGGAGACTCCAGAGCCTAAAGCGAAGGCTAAGGCTAAGGCAGCGGGTAGGACTGCTAAGCGCAGAGCAGCTGAAGCGTAGATCAAAACTGATCAATATATTTCCAGAAGTTGGATCTTTTACATCACTGTGCTGCCAGGAAGCGCAGTGTCTTTTCGGGGTGTCTGTGCCAACCTGGTTGATAGACCCTGAACACATCACATGATTTGATGAAAAGTACAATCTTTTAATTTTGCATCAGTCCTTTGTATGTCCTTTATAATTGTTGATGGTTCACGTTGTTCATCTCATTGGGGCCCCAGCCGGGATATGCACAGCGTTAGGGGCCAGAATGGCTCACTCAATCTCAATTTCATGAAGATGTGTGGTACTTGCCACATCTGGGAACCAGACCTGAACGCAAGAAACAAAATGGCTTCATTGCCATCCGTGCTGCACTTCTATTTGTGGATCATTTTTGCAACCAGCTTTTCAGAATCATATACATCTTATATATATATAGATCAGCCCCCAAGAACAGTCCTTCCCATCTCACAAACACGCCAGGTACAAAGCCAGGTCGCGCCATTCGTGGATACGCCAAGCGCATTGGCGAAGGAGCCAGGATCCCCAGAAAGTGCCACGAATCCTGAGAAGCACATGCGACACACTCCACATGTGTGTGTTCCGACAGGCTGGTTCAAAAACATGTTGGAGATCAACACACCAACTTCGAAACCATAGACAGGATACCTTATAGCACATATATGGCATCTATATGCCCAACCAAAAGTATAGATTATTACAAAAAATATTTTCCATGGTCCATTTATATATAAATTGATTTGCTTACATGGGTTCCAACAGCCTGTGATTCCCCTATATACTTTATATCTGAATCTTGATTATGACAATCATCAGCGGCGCTGATTGGTTTTCAGAACTTCCTTTGTTTCATGTTTTCCGTCTAGCACTGACTCCTTTCGATGCCATGGAGTCTGAGTCTGCAGAGGATGAGCTGCGGGATCTACTATCATGCCATCGATCTGATCCTTACCTGTATAAATCAGTTTTTTTCTCACTTCATAGCAGTCATGAATGCATAATACATTCAAACCCTTAAGGTATGAATGTGTTGTACAAATATAGATTCAGATTTGAGAACAACTTGCTACTGAAACTCAACTATAGTTCCATTCCACCATTCCACCGTTTAAAAATCCTTCCGTCTTACATCTCAGTCAGCTATAGTCTCAATCAACCAACTTCGGTCAACCCCTGTGCCGCATCAGGAAGCCATGATGCCTTTCCCTTGGTCAAAGGCATCGTCAGATCTTCCTCGCGACCGGAGTGCGAACACTGCCAAGGAGAAACAGCAGGATTTGGTTTCAACACCCAGACCTCTGAAGATGAGACGACCTAGCATCAACCTAGCTGATTTTCCATGGTATTCCAATTTGGTACAACCATGTGAAAGTTACGAATGCATAGATTTTCAAGTTCCTCGGGAGGGAGTGTCAGCCGGTACTGTGCTGAAACATGCCCACCAAGTACTAGATAGAATTTTGTCAAGAGAAAAACCATGCATTTACAAAATAGGATGGACTCACAATCCGTCTTGGAGGTGGTCAAACCACCTATATGGCTATGAGAAAGCTCGCGATGGGTGGGAACGCATGACTGTTTTGTTCGTAAGCAACGAACCTTTCAGCCCAGCGATGTTAGAGGCCGCCCTCATCCACCATCATGATGGCTACTGATCTTGAATTTAAATGGTTTTTGAAAGTTCACACGATTTGTGTTTTCTTTTTTGATTTGGGGGAAATTATGTTAAGTGTTCATCCTATATATTTGGTTCTGTGAAAAGACCAGCCCTCCAACCCAGGTTGTCCTGGATGTCGCAACGTCAGAAGCGGTGGAGACAATGCGACCCCGCCATCCTCGGCATTGGACAGCTGGTACGCAGTGTATGTCGTGTACAGGTCGTACAAGCATCCGCCCCCAATCCCACCAATCCCAAAGTTGGATTGCGTTGCAAGTGCTGGAGCATGAATATAGTTCACCCTCATTCACTCTCTGTTTCGTAGATACCATCGGAACAAAAAATGGTGCCAATGCGCGCCTAGAAGTGACGGAACAAGTCGTGCACAATCCAAACATATATTTGGAACAATCAGGCCATACATGAGAATTTTTGATTGACATGCAACATGTTGGCAGGACCAACATTTTCTCAGTGCCATCAGTTTCTTCATCGCCGCCGCAAGGATTTAAGTCACTCAACTAAACCCCGTGAGCTATATTTTTATATATAGATATAGAACATATATCTGGAATATACTTTGTTAACCCGCTCTATTCTACTATTCCCAGCTATTCTTTTCCCACATATATAGTCCTTTTACCGCCGAGGCTTCATGCCGATCTGCCATAGACTCGGCACGGAACATCGTGGCAGACTTGGGCCATGCGTCAGTGGCTAACTCGGGTGGGTTAGCAGAGTTAGCCCGGTGCAAGGACAAGAACTCTGAAAGGGATTGCAAAAGAGTTTTAGTGAACAGGTACAACCTGTCTTTGCAAGTTGAACAATCGTTTCTTGAAACGAACAATTCATTGACCATCCCAATTCTCAAAATGAGGAGTTGGGCAAAATACTTTTTGAAACATAATGCCTGGCATATCCTGGTAGGGCTGAGGAAGCCTGATGACACAAGAGAGAAAGCCATCCTTCGCAGCTTTTGGTCACGGTACGAAAGCATTTGCCCTGATCACGATGTCTTCAAGATGTCACGGGCTGGGCAGATCTGCTTGGAGCGTTGCGCTCCAATTTGCCTTCATGGCGATGAAGGCCGGGGGAGGAAGCACCGGGCATGGTTGGTAGTCTCATTTAGAGGCTTGCTGGGTCGAGGAATTGAACCTTCGGAGTTGGACAAACGTGCACGCAAGGTCAAAAAGCAATACCTGAAACAGAAATGCAATTACCTCGGGCATGTTTTCACCAATCGCTTTTTGATCGCCAGCATTGGAAAGCCAGAATACACTGGTCAGAATGCAGGAGTTTTCAATGAATTGATGAACGTGTGCGCAGCTGAAGCGCACGCAATGTCCAGCGCTGGAGTTGTGGATTCAAAGGGCCTTCAGCGGTGGTTTGTCATGCTCCATATTACAGGTGATTGGCAATGGTTGCACAAAAGCGGAAATTTTTTCCGGAGCTACAACAACTGTGAGAAGCGGAAAAACCAACAGTCACTTGTTGGAATATGTCACCAATGCCAGGCTGGCCAAAGAGGAGTACCATTCGAGCAAGTGGCCACCACCCGACCCATATGGCTTCAAACCGAGTATGCAGAATCTGCTTTTGCTTCCCCATCGCCTTGGAATATCATACCCCACATTCCAAACAAGTTGGAAGCAGTTTGGGTGTTTGATTTTTTTCATGTGTGGCACCTGGGCATCGCCAAATATCTGATTGGCAGCGCCGTGGCTTTACTGTCGATGTGCGAAGTGGAGGCCAATCTGGATGACAGATTCGAGACCTTATCCAACAAGTACAAATCCTGGTGTTTGAGGAGCCGGTGCAGAGCACACATCACCAAACTCACAAAGGACACCATCAACTGGGCTTCAACAAAAGTCTTTCCTTGTGCCGCCTGGCACAAAGGTGAGCTCAGCAGAGTGATGATGAACTGGTTGGAATCGATTCTGGGTGAAACCAGGTTTCCTGACGGTCTGGCACCTATGTTCAGATTGCTTCAGGAAGCTGTTGTGGCAATCAACATCAGCGTCAAAACCATGTACAAGTGTGACTTTTGGCTGACTTGCGAGGAAGGGCATGTGGTGTCTGGACATGGCTTGAAATTTTTGAGACGGTATTCAGCTCTTGCCGATCTAGCCCAGCAATGGAGCATGAACCTCTTCAGCTACAGCCCCAAGATCCATGCTTTGCACAAGATCTACTTGCGGGTCCATCAACAAGTTGTCCTTGGTCAACTGTCCTGGAACCTTTTAGGAGTTTCTGTACAGCAGTGCGAAGATTTTATAGGGCGCCCATCGCGTTTGAGTCGACGCGTAGCGGGTGGCCAAAGTGCTTCGCAAAGAGTAATGGACCGGTACCTTCAATCCTGTTATGCTCAATGGATTGAGGCCGGCCTTTTAATTAGGCCAGTGTGATCTGTTTTTCTTTTGGAGCAGGTCTGAATCATAGTTTCCACGGGTGGCATCTTGCTCGGGTGGCATAATCTCCCAACTCTATATATAGATGCTTGTATTACGTATCTGTAAGTTTTCCATTTCCCCGATCCATGTTTAACACACATCCCTTTTTCTGAGACATGCTGTATACCAATCTTTGTGGCCGCACACTGCCCACGTGCCGTCGAGATGCACATCGCGAAGGCCGCAGTTTGCCAGAGCACCGGCCGCATGGAGAAAAGATCCAAATGGCAAAGGGAATCAAAGGGATGGACAAGTTATCCCAAAATATCCCAAACGTAGCAGATATTGATGGTTTCTGAAGATTCCCAAAATGGCAAACCCAGGGTTTTGATTGCAAACCCCGTGTATCCAAGCAGACCCTACGTTTTCTTGGGGTTCGGAAGCTCAAGGTATGTTATAATGTAGAATGCATTTTGTATCGGTGTTCGAGTTTCCCACTCAGAATGGTAGGCCTTAAGGCCCGTACAAAGTGGATACGGATAGCCATTTTGTACCAAAAATTGGGGTTGGGGATGACCATTTTGTAATGTGCACTTTCGGAGAACGCAGTCCCCTCTCGTATTCCCCGGGGAATCCCTAGAAAATGTATGAAATGGGCAGGACCCAATCGCTACCATTCTGAGTAGCGGCATTTGGAGCATTCCCCGGGAATGCCTATGAAACACACGAAAATTTGCAAAAACCATTTTGTATCCCTGACAGGGGGGATCCTTGCTAATCCCTACGCATGGGGGTCAATAATTTGGTGGTTCTAACCCGATTTTCACCTGACTGTCTTGAACGGATTCTTTACAAATTGGAGATTCCACAGAATGATTCTTGACCTGATCAAGTCGATGGCTCTTACAATTTGGTGATTCCAACTGTTTTTAAGTCATTTTGAAGTCATTTTCTAAGAAGTCGATTCAGTCCAACATGGAGGCATTTCCAACTTGTCATTTTGTAAGGCTCAGACAGGGCAACTTCATGGGGTTGGCACCTTCATTTTGTAAGGCCTTTTTTGAGGCTGGAATCATGATTTTGTAAGGTTTGAGGTTAGAACCCTCGTTTTGTATTACAAAATCACTGTTGCAACCCCACCCCCTAAATTTTAACGACCATGGTTTTGGATAATTACTTCGAAAACGCCTAAAGTGCCTGCAGTCGCAAACATGGTGGCATGGTGACGTTTTATGTTGTTTGTTCTGTATCCAGCTCTTTTGGATCAGATCTGTTCACATTGGAGGGTTTTCCCGCCGTAATTTGCTCATGATTCTGTGGAAATCCTGATGCATACAATGCTTTAGCTTGGCGTGGGGGGTTTGATGTTAGTCAGCTATGTGACGGGTTTCATTAGCAGTTTGTGAATGTGCCATCTTTTTACATCAAGTGTGAGCGATTGTTGCTTTGGAGCCCCAGGAGCTGCATTCATTGCAGGAGATGCACGAGGACTCTGCTGACATCATTTTTTGATCATGTGTTTACGAAAGACAATCAAACATAGTCGAACTGCTGTCTGTCGATTCCCTCTGCATGGGTTCTCCCTTGCGGTGAGGGGATGAATACGAGGAAGGGAAGGAAATTTGGTAGGAAAGAGATGGGAGGAGATGTCAGGAAATGGTTGCGGCTCCGGTATATGAGGGAAGGATTTTCTCAAGAAAGATGGAGCAGGGTATAGCTGTCACTACAACAACACAGTGCATCAAATTTCATTACGAGGGCAAGTTTCAATGTTGGGAAAGCTGCGTTAGGTGAGGCAAGCAAGGTAAGAAGAGCAGGAAAGGGGGATACAGGTACCAATGGAAATAAGGTAAGAAGGGGAAGTTTGTGGGGATAATTTCAGGAAACGATTCAAGCAATTCATGCGAGGTGAGAAAAGCCTTTTAGGATCTTTCAGGTAGATTTTTGTGCATTTGCACAGGTTATGTTTCATCACCACATCACAAGGCCAGAGGCGGCTGAAACCAAAAAACGGGCCTAGGAGGGCCACACGCAGCTGCTCATTAATCCTGGAAGTGGTGCCCTGGTTGAATGCCGTGGCGCCCTGGTCACTGTCCTGCTTCTACCCCATCCACTCACCAATGCCATGCGCTTTTGCTTCCAGTACTTCAACACATCTCCATCCAGCCCAGCGTTGAGGTTTGGTCATCAAGTTTCTAACTTTTGCGCTTTCTGGTTACATCTGAGGGCAGTGTCAAGCATTTGGCTGGTGAGGAGACCCCGGAAGTCTGGGCAGCGGATGGTTTTCGTGCATTCCGCTGGGGTGGCAGTCGCAGTCGCGTGGGCGGTGGAGGTTACTACTCGCCACCTCGCAGACGCTACTCCCTGCCTCGTCGCAGAGACCCTAGCAGTTACTACCCGCTACGTCGCAGAGGCATTGGCGGTGGCGGCTATGTCGTAGTACCAGTGCCCGGAGGCAGGGCCAAGTTTGATGTTGCTGCGTGCTGCTCATTTGTTGCTTTGGAGATTGGTTGAGCGTCCAGGTGTTATGATTGTGCCGGAGGACTCGGAGAACAACCCCGCTGCACCGTCATCAACACGACCTCCCACCACACAGCCCCCCACACACGTTGTGCCCCTTCAAGGAGCTCCAGGGACGTCGCATTCAGAGTTCCAATATAATTGTTTACATGGATCAATTTCATATTTGATTTATATTTGATTACTACTCGAAATTTCAATAAATAGTTTTAATCAGTTTGTTTGCAAATTTGATCCTATTTGTTACACGGTTTCTGAAGCCATGCGTAGCATCCGGACCACTTGGCCAGCATCAACAAGCCTGACAGGCGTGCAGAAATTCTTAGCCCTCAACTTCTCAAACCAGAGATGATGAACATATGAAAAGATGAAGGGCAATTCCCTCCAACCTATCACAAGAAAGGCACCGGATTCCAAGTCTGAGATTTTTGACCCCAGGCGGGTTTTTGAAAGTGGATGCTGGAGAACAACTAGAACAAGAACTTTTCTTCGGACCTATGCCTGCGAGGGGTGAAGACCCTTCAGACAAAACGTTGATCATTATGCCGCTGGAAGGACCACTCTGTAGTAAAGCATTTTTGCGTCAATGTCACTAAGCCACTAAGCCATCATCAAATCTTTCAAATCGATGTCAAAGCAAGTGTTATTTTCAACTATTCAGTGCAGTAAATTGCGAAGTTGGTTGGTTTGATCCTGGGGAGTTTCGTTTTCTGCATTTCAGGATCAGGTTTTCTGGCAGTATCTGTGACAACTCCAAGGCCGACGTCGGTACCAGTACCTGTGACAACTCCAAGGCCGACGTTGGTGCCAGTACCTGTGACAACTCCAAGGCCACCAAGAACGACGTTGGTGCCAGGGCAACAAACGAGCTTGAGGCCCCCAGCCGATGGCCAGGCCGGCCTTGCAAAGTGTCACATTCCGTGTGCCCAATGCGCAAACTTGAGCATTGAAAGTTGTTCCAACTGAGCAAATGAGGCATGATTTTGTTTGCAGATTTCATTTTTTTTACTTGAAAGAAGTTGGAAGATGTTTCATCTTTAAAGAAATTGGATGTTGGGACACTGCGCCAGGTCGCAGTTGAGCCAAGCCCGAAGCCTGGTACAGTTCCTGACAGCTCTGATGACAGCCACCGCGGCCGCCGCCGCCACAGCGGCCGCCGCCGCCCCAGCCGCCGGCAC
>VSDK01009074.1:904-26393 GCA_009767595.1 Symbiodinium kawagutii | reverse complement strand
TTCCCTACATTTTTTCTCTACATTTTTTATCTACATTTTTTCTCTACATTCCTTCACTACATTTTTTCTCTACATTCTTTCTCACATTCTTTCTCTATATTTTTTCTCTACATTTGTTCTCTGCATTTTTTCTCGCTACCTTCTTTCTCTACAGTTTTCCTCTACATTATTTTTCTACATTCTTTCTCTACATTCCTGTACATTCTCTCCACTTTTTTGGATCATTTTTCACTGATTTTGGAACGAACTTCTGACAGTGTAAAAGCTGCAGGAAAAGTTGAAACAACAAAGCAAAGAATAGATTCTAACAATGACTTCTTCAATGTTCCATTCTAACGAGTAGGCTACAGAAGACATTGCACCATCTTGCCAGATCCGCTCTGTAGTTGCCTGTGTGCAGGCACCATGGTTCTGGCAACTTGTTGATTTTATCCAAAAACATTCTTGCCATGGGTGGTTGATTAAGCATCAACTCGGCAAATATTCATATGTGAGAGGTGCACGGTTGTGGCGACCTTGCAATGGTGAAAACGGGTAGAGGGACAGCATCCTCAAGACATTGTCATTTCACATAGTCATTTTTACTTCCTCATCTTCTTCCCTTTCCTTCCTCACTTCCTCATCTTCCTCCCTTCTCGTGCTCCGCAGTTTTGGGGAATCCCTTGAATTACAGCAGCGCAGACGACAGCAAGGCCCGAGCCAGAAGGCTCAACGACAACTTCGACCACTAAGGTAGGGTTGCAATGCTTTTACCCTTTGAAACTGGACAGAAAAGTCTTTGTGCATCTTCAACACTGACACCCTTTATTGTCAAGTTTGAACTCAGAAATGAGAATAGAATAATATCGAATATATATATATATATAAATTATATATATATATTTATAAAGAATTATATAGAATAATGTAGACTTTTTAGATAATTTTCTAACTAGACAGCAGCGTGCAGCCAACAGGTGCTCCAGAAGTCCTTCTCTCCTGTCACTCCAATGGTTGCAACTCTACCGCCTGCAACTCTGCCACCGATTCCAACTCCGATGTGGACCACAGCACCTCCTTCGATGTATGCCAGATGCTAAGCAAAATTTGTTCAACACATTCATTCATCAAATTTTAAATCATTCCTACCATGCGTTTGCATTTCTCAGTGACATCTCAGTGAAAGTCAAAAATCAACAGCGAGTAGGCATTGAAAGCTGCAGAGACATGTCGTTCAATTGGGTTTGTGTTTTTCAGGGGGGTGGAATGAGCGTGCACAGCGTGCCGACCTCACTACCTGCGCAGCTTTGTGCAGTGAACATCTTGCTGCAAAGAGCACTGGCACAGCACTGGCCTTGGCTGTGAGGTAGATCTGAATTCTGTTTGGAGCCCAGCGCTGCGACTGTGCGAAAAGCAACCCTCTCTAATGAAGAACTTCCAACAGAACTTGTAATTTTTTCCTCGGTTTGAACTTTTTATATCTTGAAATTTTTTTAAACTCTAAACTGTCGCAGTTTCATCCCAGGTGCAGCAATCATTTTAAACTTTGTGTGATCTTTTTTGTCAGGTCGTAGCGAAATACACCACTTTCAAAGCGAAGGAGAGCTTCGACTGGTCGTGGGTCGTCATGGGATACTAGTGGTTCTCAGTGAGTTCAAGCCATAACGAGTGGGGTTCTCATGTTGTATACATGGAAGGGGATCGGAGACATTTTCCGTGGCCGCCTGTGCGTTACACTTTGCTGACTGCGATCTTTGACACAATGTTACTCTGGCTCACAATTCTCATTATTTGGCATGTCCAAACATGTCCAAACAAGCAAATGAGATGGAACCTTCGCAGCCAGACAGGGAGAATCTGAAAAAAACAGAACATCAAACTCAGAGAAGGCAGAACCTCTGATAAATCAAAAAACCAGAAGCGATCACCTCACCAGATCAGATCAGCAGGTGATTTTTATGCTCCATTGTTCCGGTCACTCGTAGGCCATTGCAAAGCATTATGAGTATAACATTTTCTCACAAAAAGCATCTCTGGTACTGTCCACAATTCACTTTATCAGCAACCTCAAAATAACACTGCGAGGTTTTTTCTTGCAAGATCTCTCATTGGAACCCCACTTACACGTATTTACAGTAATCAATGTGGCTGTCACTTGTTTGCAAACAGCATTCTTTGCTATTTTGTCTAGTTTTTTCTATTGTTTCAATTCATTTGCGGCCCTCCCCCGTTTTTTGTAGCTCTCTTTCACAGATCAGGCTAGATCATACATTTTGCAGCAGTAATTCATCAACACTTCATACATCTTGCACAGGCCATCCACAGATGCTGCAAACTTCATCAATCAACCCTTCATACATCTTACAGTACAATTATATATATATGTATAATCGTGCAACAAGTCATCAATTCAGCCTGCACATGTCACCCCTAAATCTTGAACAAACCATCTATGAATCCTTCAAATCTTGCCCAAGAATCAACCAGAAACCCTTTCAAACCTTGCATAAATTTTGCACAACTCATGCCGCATAAGTCATCAATGAACCATTCAGAAACCAGCTCCATATTCTACAAAAGCTTGTGCTTACTGCCTCGAGAGAAACTTCAGAGTCTTTAGCTTTTTCATGGTAATGTCGCCGTTAAGGGCGCGGGGTAATTTGCACATTTCGAAAATGATGAATTTCATGATCATCATCAGGTCATTCTGGATACAACGTTGTTCAAATTGAAAAGGATCCAGAAGATGCTTGTCAGGACGAGGTACTCCCTGATGCACCACTCTCTGCTTTGGTACTTGCATGCAGTTTTCTTTCTCCGCGAGATTGCCGTTGCACATTCATGGATGGAACAGACTTGGCATGATCTTCCACAGATCAGAACCAGCATTTCGTCTGAACAACATAGCATCAAATTCACGAAGCGAGTCCAAGCGAACGTTAACATCCCACCCCACCCCACCCCACCCCAACCCAACCCCACCCCACAACGTAGCATCGACGTAGCTTGAATGTAGCATCGACGTACAACGTACCATCAACTTCACGAATCAAGTCCAAGCGAACGTTAATATATGTTAATATCCCACCCTACCCCACCCTACCCCAACCCCACCCCACACGGTGCATCGACGTAGCAGCACCGTAGCATCAACGTAGCAGCAACGTTGCATCGATGTAGCAGCAACATAGCATCCACGTAGCCTCAACATCGCATCAACTTCATGAAGCAAGTCCAAGCAAACGTTAACATCCCACCCCACCACCCCACCCCACCCCAACCCCAAAAAACGACGTTTTCCCCCGCGCCCTTAACGGCGACGTTAGCTTTTTCATCTCCAACTGAGCTTTTCATCTTGGCCCGTCCGAGTGTTGCCTCAGCCTTTTGCAGGATTTGGAGTTCCACGCTGTAGATGTGATGATTTCATTTGCTGGTGGCTTTGCGAGTGCCGACCTTGGCACATATTGCGGATGAAACATCGAGGATGATGAGGATGATGTATCAGGACAAGCAGTGAAACAACTGAAAACAGAGCTTTCCCCACATAGTCTGAGTCTGACCTGACCCTGCTATGTTAGCCCCCCTAAAGCTCGTCTTGCGCGGCTTATGTGATTTTGAGGCCTGAGTTTACTAATGGCAGTGTGCAGAAGATGGACTGTGCACGGGGTAGACAGGACGGGAGACCAAAGAGCCACTAGTGACGTCAGTCTGTGCGACGGTGCATCACGGTGCATCATTGTGCATCACGGTGCCACGACGTCAGGCAGCCTCTTGCACAAGCTTCGACCTCCTGGACATAAATTCCTGCGAGGCGCAACTGCGTGCGCAACAGGCGCAACGGGTTGCGCAACAAATCCGGAGCCCTGGATCCGTTTCTAAGCGCCACTGGCATCCATTGGCCGACGGACACGGCTGTTGGAATCTTCCAAATCTCACATCCACGAAGTTGGGCTGCAGATCTCTTGGTTAAGCGTCTTGTCCTGAAATCATCTCGTACACTTTTCCAAACTTTTTTTTTCCAAACTTTCTCAGTAAACTTTGTAAACTTTGTACTTCATAAATTTGGCAAGGCCCAATTTCAGCCTCCATTCCAAAGTGAGCACGCCTCGCCAATGATGCGATGTGTGTGTGGAGGAAGCAGTTTTAGGGTGCCGGTTTTCAAAATCAATGCTGGCATGATGTCTCCACCAACATTTTGAGCAAACAGTCATCCTTCGGATGCTTTAGAAACAGTGAAACCGCGCACAGTAGAGAGGTTGACAAAAGTTGACAAGTCCGTTCGTCCAATATGCAAGAAAGAGTTAAAAAAGAGCGGAAGGAGTTGTGAAAGTGGCCTGGTGACCTTTCCTCAGTTGATGAAGTGCAGGTTCCTACAGGATGTAATTGGTCTTCGACTGACAGCCTGGGCCAGCAATTAAGCTTAGAAGATGTAAACGGAATATTTTAGGATGTAGCTCAAAAGAAGCTACAAGATCAAGTTGCCCCAGTGCAATGGAGAGACCATCGTGCTAGCCTGAGACTTTTTGTCAAATCATTGCGTTTCAAAGTTCAGAAAAGACCATTGACCGACAATTCCTTTTCCGTCCACAATGAGAATGTGTTTAGAACAAGTATGAGACAGTTAACAATTCAATTAATCATTCTACAATCGTGGTTAATCCTACAATTTCAAAACAATGTAATTTGCCTTGCTTTTCGCTGAATTTTGCTGGCTTGCGTGTTGCCACTTAGATGGCCCAGCACTCCTGAAGGCCTGCCCACTTGGCAACTGAGCATGAGTTTTTTTTTGAAGACCTCATCGACCAGATGCGAAAGCAGCGACAGGTCTTCGGAAGCCGTTGACGGATCTTCTGACAGATCTTTTATTTTACTGCTTTGCCAATCGGATCAGTTCTGTGAAGTACCAAGCACAGACGTGAATGGCTGACTTTTCACATCTTTTCAATGAAAGATAATCAAAACATTTAGAAATATAGAAGCTGGGTGTTTGGGACAAATTACTTTGTTGGCGACACAGATCAGCCCTTCACCACTGCTTTTTGCCAGGAGAGCCTGAGTTACAGAAATCTCCCCTACTTTTGCCAGTTGGGATCTGATGATGTCTTCGAGGCAGACTCTCTTTCAGCATAGACATGGGGCTTCCACAATCTTCAATTCGTTCTTGATGTATTGAAGACTTGGGAAAGACAGGTTTGAGTGTGCTTGGCACGCTTCAGAGGCTCTAGATCGCCTCCTCCAGATGCAGTGGAAGATGCAGAAGGACCCTCCCGGGTTCAAGCCCTGTGTGATTGTTTAATAGGTGTTAGGCACAAGACATGATACGAATCATCATGAGTCATAAGTCACGCATGTTTTTGAGCTTGGAACATCGTGGGAATGAAGGAAGTTACGCAGAAGAGGCTCAAAGGCTGAAGCACCTCCTTTGATGAACAAAACGTGAAAAACCATAAAACATTATGAACATATGTGTATTTACATATATATATAGATCTATATGTATAATGATATTTTCAGGGCAACTCGAAGGAAAACAGTGTGAGCTGTTCAGTTCCCAAGGGCTGAAAAGTTCAAACTGTCGATGATCTCCTGTGGCCTTTCAAGATCCTTCAAGACTTTGCTACAAAAAACATCTTACGATAAACTTAGAACATCTTCTAATTATATAACTTGACTTAGGATCCTTTATTTACAAGATGAAAAAAGATGGATTAAGTCTACGTAGGTATTCCCTGCAATGGACAAATAAGTGGAAGCGCGCACAAATTGGCCGGATTTAGTCACTGTGACCACCCCATCCAATTTTGGTCTCAGCATACTGCAGCAATGCTTTTTGGCACAAGTAAATGCAAGTAGCCACACGGACAAGAAACTCTCTGATGATTCTTTTTGTGGCCCCGAAAACTTTGCGTTTCCGTTCCGAAGGTTTTCTTGTTTAATCTTGCCTGGCCACAACCACCATGGCATTAAATAAACAACAACCTAGCATCTAAGGCTTGAAAACACAGCCTTGCCCAAAGTTCATCGAAAGATTGTAGCCCCTTGTACAACAATTGTATCCATCCACACCCATACTTGCTGAGATTGGCTGACCACAATGCATTCCGTTCATCAACCAGCTTTCCACCCAATGTCTGGACATGAAGACACAAATAACTTCGCTGCTTTCATGTTCTGTCGTTTGGAACTCCAAACTTGGCCGGACCTTGAGGATATTTGAGAGGGTTTTTTGGAAGTCACACTCTTTCACAGCTTTCACAGCGTAGCTTGTGCTTGTCAGAATGCCGAAATGCTTGCTTGCTCAAGAGAATCAAAAAGCTTTTTCATGAGTTCACGCTTTAAAATCGTTCATAAATTGTGCGAGGAGGACTTTGATATCCAGCTTTTGTTCACAGGGGCACCACGATTCTGACTTGCAATGAATTTGCCCATGATGGACTCTGCAGGATTGCTCTTACCTACAGCATATGGACGATACGTCCTTGGAGGGTAAGAATGCGGAGAGAGTCAGCGGCCTTGACAGCATGCTACATTGCGCCATGTTGTGCCAAGTGCATCCAAGTGCTTCAATCACTGACCCACTCTGAATTTGCATGTGCAGCCGTTGAGATCAGCTACCCTCGCCAAAGATAGGTGAAGACGCCCAACACTAGACAGCAGCATTCTTTAGCAGACCCCTTTAGGCAATTTCAACTGATGAATTGAGCATGTCCGACGTGGTTTCCTGACTCCTGCCCTGCTGCTGGGCCTCAAAGAACGCAGGCACAGCATGACATCGAAGAGCTATTTGCAAATGCAATTGGCCACTGCCTCCAGTGCCCTTGTCTATCCTCTCCTTCTTCTACTTCTCCTTCCCATCCCTTCCCATCCCTTCCCATCCCCTCCCATCCCTTCCCCTTCTCATTCTCCTCCTTTCTCCTCCTTTCTCCTCCTTTTCTCCTCCTTTTCTCCTGCCTTCTAGCTGCAAACTCCAGGCTGAATGCCTGGGCTTGGGCCTTTGGTGCACGAAACATGGATGGCACCGGGCTTGGTTATTGATGTTTCAAACGAAATGGAAACTTGTAGTAGCTGCCGGATAGTGCGAGCTTTTGAAGGGTTGAGAAGTCCAAGTTTTGTAGTTCAGAGCTTCTCCCACGCCCTGAAGTTCGCAGTGACCCAGGAACCGGCCAGCTTTCCATGGTCGCAGCAGCAACCTTACTCCAAATTCAAATTGATTCAAAGCTTTCTCCGTTTTTCTCAGTGCTTGGGATTTCCACAAAGCCCACCCTTCAATGCTTCAGAATGTTGAGAGTCATGCAGCCTTTGTTTGCGGGAAGAAGCTGAGAGCGGTTTCCATACACAGAAGCAAGACACACTCTCTAGTTATTAGTTCGATGAAGAAGACGACAAGGATGCAGACCCTTTCTTTCCCAAGTAACCTGGTCAAAAAACCTGGCCAAAAGAGAATGGTCAAAAGAACATGGAAAGACGCCGCCGCAAGGATGACACCAAGACAAGACACGAAAGCATTGCTGAACAGATCTGGGTTTTCGGTTTTGCCCATGTGCCATGTCTGAGTTGAACGCAGGTACACGCGGCTGATCAGGCCGTGCTTCCAGTAAATATTCAGATATGTAGACATGTATGTGCCAATTGTATTGCAATGTATTGTAATGTAATGTAGGGTAATGCGATGTAATGTAATGTAATGGAATGTAATGTGTAATATTCTGCAATGTTATGTAATGTTTTATTTTCTATTGTTATGTTTTTCATGTGTCATGTCTTGTTGTGCCATGTCATGCAATGGTATGTAGCTTAATGCAACATTACAAAATGCTATGCAATGCAATGGAATTTGCTGCATTGCTAAATGATGTGATGTACCATGATTTATTGTGATGGTATGTATTGCTAAATAATGTGATGTACCATGATTTATTGTAATGGTATGTAATGGTATGTAATGGTATGTAATGGTATGTAATGGTATGTACTGGTATGTACCGGTATGCAATGGCATGTACTATTGTGTGATGTCATGCAATGGGATGTCATATTATATAATATTTTGCAATGCTACCTACATATTGACAATGCTGTATGGATATACATATGCAGTCATATGCACACGTAAAGCTCTCTCTCTCTCTCTCTGCACTCGGATTTTGAGAACTTGTCCATGCTTTAGTTTTGACCTTATGGCCCAGCCCTGGAGTGCTTGCCCAGATTCTGCCTCACACGATCCCAAATTACATGCCTGAACTTAAATCTTGTGTTGGTTGCATGTTGCAACCTGGCGATTGTAGGTGCCAAAACTTTGACAATATAATCAAGTTGCAGAAATTTGTGGAATCCATTGTTGGCCATAGAAAGGGGACCAATTCTCGACGAGGCCTCATGAGGCAGCATGAGGCTGCACGAGGCCGCAACAGAACAGAAAGGAAGAGTTCAACCGACCAAGGAAGGAGCTCACACCAAGAAGGGGAGGGGGAGTTCGACAAAGCAAGGAGTTCAAATGAAGAGGGATCCCTCTCCATTTCTGTGCATGAGAATGAAATAGCAAATACCACTTAACTATACTTAACTTATTAAATCCCATTACCGCTCGAACATTGACCACTCAAGTCATCCAATCCCTATCCCCCTCTGGACACTGCACGCGAGTAGGATAGCAACTCAAATTATCAATTCCCTGTCTCCTCTGAACATCACATACAACTGGGATAGCACTCACCATTTAACTTACAAATTCCCTCCCCCTCTAGCCATTATATCTGCGTGAGATGGCAAACACCACTTGAATTATCAAATTCCTTTCCCTCTCTGGACCTTACACGCGGATGCCATTGCACACACTCTTTAAAATTTCCCTTTCCCCTGTGGCCGTTGTGGGCAAGTCAGATAGAAAACAACACTAGAGTTATCAATTCCTCTTCACCGTTTGGACATTGGAGTAAGATAGCACAACTTAGATTATAAATTCCCCCTTCCCGTTTGGACATCACACGCCACTGAGATAGCACACACCACTTCCGTTATCAAATTCCCCTCCCCCTCTGGACATTTCACGCAAGAAAGATAGCGCACCACCAATCAGATCCCCCTTCCTCTCTGGCCACTACACAAGAACAAAATCTTGAACCGTCAATGACACTGCATGAGACAGTATGAGGTCCAATGGGTTTGCGTGAGGCAGCACGAGGCAGCACAACACAGCACAAGGTAGCACGAGGCGGCAGCATTAGGCAGCACGCCGAAGCACCCGGAAGCACGAGGCAGTGAGGTAGCACGAGGAAGCACGTAGACGCAGATAGAATCCACCACCCTATCCCCAGAATCGCCCGGAATCTGACAACATGGTGGTCAATCCAACGATATCCAGCCTCCCGCACAACACCGCCATGTAAATTGAGCAGTGCAGACCCTGCAACTGGGCCGATTTGCAGTTCCACGCTTGCTAAACGCGTTCTGTGCATGGTGATGGATCTGTATGGACATGTTCTGTGACATTTTGCAATACTCTGGAGGATTTTAAAGCGGACATTTGTAGACTTAGATGGGTTGCTCTCGGCCTCTGCCTTGCTGAGGTGGTCTCCAATTGCCTCCCGACAGGCCTGTAACCCAGCTTCATGTTGACCGCATTGACAAATTTGAGCAGCTCAATTTCGGTGACAGGACAAACTTCTTCAAGCCACCAGCTTTCAAGCAGTACTCCCAGTTTCCGCAGTTTACTTTGAACATTCTTGAAGTCCTCAAGAGTCCTGAAGCATTTCGAAGCTTAGAGCGCACAGCTCTCAGATCAGGCTGGTGATGGCGTTTGCGAGGAAGGATTTCGATGCGTGTCGAGGATTTCCAAATTTGGTGCCCAAGCTGAAAGAAGCTGATCTTCAACCTGCCAAGAGAGATCTGCGGTTTGTCAAATCTTTGGTGCCTTGCTGCTTTTTTCGCTACGGCCCAACAACCATATCTGACTGATCTCATAACCAGATGATGGGGGTTTGATAGTGGAGCAGGTTTCCTTTCTTGAGGGCCATTACTTTTGCTGGTTGGGATTCCTGCAACCTGCGACAATCATGCTCATCCGGCAATATCATATCCTATCCTCGTCACTGTCTTGCTTTCATCATCTCCTTTTCATCCTCAGGATCGTCATGGTGATTGTCACAAGCAGCTTTACTATCAGCATCATTATGGTGGTCATGGAATGTCATTGACATTGTTTTTGCCATTGTCCTCCTTGTCCTCCTTGTCCTCCTTGTCCTCCTTGTCCTCCTGGTCCTCCTCGTCCTTCTCGTCCTCTTCACCACGGAGAGACTTGAACCCACTGTTACCACGACTACCGTCGTAGTAACGGGTGCCAGCCCCCGTCGTGGTAACATGTAGGGCTGATGACGGAGAGACAACCCAGCCGCTGACCTGATGCCATCCTGCGTTGTTTCCGACTGTCCTCGGTCAACTTCCAAGCAATTTGTGTCACTCTTGGAGAAGCCAAGCAAGTTGCCACAGACTTTTCAATTTCAAGCTGCATTGAACCCCTGTGTATGTCCCCTTGGCTGTGCACTAATCCCTGTGCCTAGGCACTGGACATTGGGGACAAGTTGATGTTGGAAAAGAGGAGATTGTGAAGAGACTCAGCCAGCTGTGTGCGCTGAGAAGTTCTTTTTGCTCTGCGCATCGTGCGAAGCTTTTGAATTTTTAGACCTTTCAGCTTCGCATTCGCGTATGTTGAACTCGAGGCAGATGCAGAAGGCTCAGCACCTGTCTACGAATGGGGATGCCCATTTCAGGGCGCCAGACTCTCAGAATTCGTTGAATATCCAAGGGTCATTTCTTTGGTGCCAAAATGCAGCACAAGCGCGCCCTCAGTGCTGGAGACACCCTTCATGTCATGGCACCAGGACCTTTCGTTTTGAAACTTTTCATTTTGATAACAAAGTGCCTCGCATCTTTGCTCGGCTGAACCCGTTCCCTCGCCTTGCTTGCGCATGTCTTGATTGTTGTAGCTAGAGCGCTTGTTCCAGAACTCCTGCCGTTGGACCAGTGGAGCAGAGATCAACCATGCAATGCATTGAGACATGGTTCCAAAATGTTCCAAAGATTCAAGATTGTAAACGGATGCTTGCACCATCCTGCACCTACATTATCATGTGCTCTTCGCTGCCGTAGTTCAGGTACGAGAGCCGTAGAAACGATGGCGGAACTATAGGGGTCCTGAGTTCAGCCAAGAATCATCACAGGATGAGATACATGATGATAAATGCATCCCCATTGCCATTGGGGCGGTTGCTGCTGGACGCCTCATTTTCAAACAGAAAAATCAAATTTGGTAGAAAATGACTTTCTTGAGCAATATTTTTCCGTGGAGACCATCGTTTGCTGGAGCATCACCGATTGTGTCTTACAAAACGATGTGTCATACACACGACAAAAATGAGGTGAATTTCAGTATGTGCAAAAAATGCCGAGGATGGCTGCACCAAGCACATTTCCACGGACTTTCCATAGGCTATGGCTTCCTCGGATTTCCCAGTGCTGCGCCAATATTGCAACGACTTCTTGCTTTTATGTCACCCAATGAATGGCTTTATTTCTGCTAGAAAATGTTGGGCAATGAACGCCTTTACTTCTATCCAGTTGTGGCAGGCATTCCCCGGGAAACACTGGTCTTGCATTCTCATTGGTCTCTAGAAAATAGATATTGAATATTTTCTATGGGCCTTGACGTCATCGATGGGGAGATAAATGTAGATTCCATGTATACTATGTCTCATGACTATGCTTTTCCTCTCCTGCCATGGGTGCTTTGGTTTGAAGATCCAGTGGGACTAAGTTTCCTTTCTTGAAGGCTGCGGGGTGCTCTTGATGACTCCAATTTGTTCGAGGTTTGGGAAGAGCAAAAGATGGAGGAACACATGGGAAGAAATGACATGAAAAATGACATGAAGAGATGGGAAGAGAAGGGAAGAGATGGGAAGAGATGGGAAGAGATGGGATCATAGCATCATCGAGAGGACGTGACCTCCAGTGCGGCTGGTGCTGTTTTGCTGTCAACACAGGTGTTGCCACAGGTGACTGGAGCCTTTGTGATCGGGCGCTGCCGCTGCTGTTGCTGTTGGAGTCGTGCTTATTATGGTTGTTGTGCCTGCGGCCGGTGGCATTGTTTCAAGAGCACATGCACATGCACTTGGCAAACCATTGGCAAACCAAACAAATGTCAACATCGCAAACCCAGTCTTCATGCATGCCCCTGGCCTCAAATGACTGCACGCAGCTAGTTCAGTTCAGGTAAAGGCTGGCGGCTGTAAATGGTACATGTTGAGGAAAACAGGCAAAACAATTTTCAAACCAAAATTGTCAAACATTTCCATCGAAAGATTGCACTCTCAACCTGTCCTGTAAAGAGGCTTCCTCAACCAATGCTGCGCTTCGGAAAAGTGTCGGGTTAGGACCAGGATTTTCATCGGCAATCCAGCACCATTTGGAAGCTTTGCACAAATATATCAGTTGCAGAGCTCCTAATTTTGGGGGCGTGAACTGGCTGACTCCCAAAATTACATTTTCCAGTCGCGATGATCGATGGCGATGACCTTGCAGGGCTTTTGGTCCAGCTTTTTACACACCATTCAGACTAGGCCCAAGGGCTGCCCAAGCGAGCAAATTGAGGAGTAGCTCCGTGTCAGACAGAGTCCCATGCGGACCAAGTCAATGTCCTGAGGCATGGTCTGAGAACAAATATGAAAGTGGGCCTGGAGATGACCAGCCAGATACTTAGAGTCCAACATGAAATATGCAGCGTTTGAAATGCATTCAAGTCCTTGCTTTTAATGCTTTTGTTTCTTGATTTCATCATGTCTTGATTTTATCTTTCCAGTCAAAAGCAAGGAACCTCTAGCAAAGATACTAAAGTCAAAACACCAAAACTTCCTTGATAGTATCCTTCTCGGTCGAGGTTCTTCAACTTGTCATTTGACTTTCACTTTGCATGTTTCCTGGGGCAGGTGCACTGACGAGTCAGATTGCATTTGCATTGCTCGTGGATCTCCAGACATGTGGCTTTCTTAGAATTCCCAGAAGCCAAAAGTATGAGACAGACAGAAAGCCAAAACAGGTATCATGTCGTATTTGTGATGCTGAGTACACATAGCTTTGAAGCTTTGAGGCACACAGAACTTGAAGGCGGTCACGAGAAGATTATTGGCAAATTCGAAACACAATCGGGAAAAGCCAATCTTGGTCATGAACCCCAGACTATACAGGCTTGCATCTCAGCCATTCGACAAAAAAGGTCAAAGAACTGCCGTTCCCACTGGAGCCGCACTGAGGTGATTCCACATTATTCGTTGCGGACAAAGGATGGTGCACCGTTGAAGCCTTAAAAGCATGTCCGAAAGCATCTCAAGGCATCTCAAGGGAACCCAATTCGAGAGAACGCAAACTTATGGGTGGAACACGTTGATTTGTTGACAGCTGCAACATGCTGCACCATCAACCTTGTTTGCCAAGTTTTGTGACAAGGTTTGACATCGACAATCCGCACTCCGGTTTGGGAACGGTCAAGGAGTTTGACAGGGAGGAGTGGCTGCTCAAATACGAGGACGGATGGGAAATGAAAGGCAGTGCCGAAAAAATCCAAGCTGATTCACCAGGAACTTCACAAAAATGCACAGATGCTTCTGCAGTCTGTGGCTATGATTTTTCTTTAAAGCTTTTTGGGCACCAAGGGAGTTGGGAGCTGGCAGCCTTTGCCCAGAGGGACAAAAGGTTCAAGACAGTACAGCCCAGTGGGATTGGTGTAGAACACACTTATTCAGACCACAAATGCATAGCAGGAGTGTTCAATACATGATAGCCACAAGCCAGTTTGAGGATGTTTGAGGCTTGAGGTACTTTGTGCGGTAGAGTTGTTGCCGTCTGTGAGAAGCATGCGGGTTAGGAAGAAGCGCCAAAAATTCAGAGTGCCCTGGACAAGCTTCGAGTTAGAAGCCTAGATCTTCAAAGCTCGGCCAGTGGCTACAGGTTCAAATGAGTCTTGCTGTACATGTTGAGATTCTTGAAATATGAAGTAGGGTAACGCAAGGGAATGTTGCGGGCAATATGATGGCGATGCAATATGAACTACAGTATGTAATGTGAATCAACTTGAGCTGGATGCAATGCAGACGCAATGTGGAGCTTGTTGAGCTTGTTGAGCTTGATATTCAATGAATTTCATTGATATAATTTGTCAATGATATTCAATGCAATCGAAAGGATCTCTGACGCGCTGAACATGACTAGGTACAAAAAGTAATGTGCTCCAAGACACAATGCACATTGCATTCACACATCAATGCACATCAATGCACATCAATGCACAGAATGCAACAAAGTGCAGCTACTGAAATTCTATGGCCTCCACAAATGCTTGAGATTGAAAAAAAATGATTTCAAGTAGCAGAAGGCTATTTGTCCAGTCTTCGGTCACATTGATCGTTGACCTCACCCACAGGTGCCGAGTGGGTGTCTGTGAAAGCTTCACCATGGAAGATATTTTGCAAAGGCAAAAATCCGAGGAAACAAAGAGCAATGAGCAATCTCTGCTAAGAATACTTTGCTGAAAGAGCTCAGGAACATTTTTTGGGGCTTCATTGCTAATTTCCCCTGTCCAAGGCTTACTCAACTCACAAGCCACATCTAGAATTCAGACAGGCCAAAAGCAAAAGCGGGTGAGATATTCCCCTTTGTCACGCCACGACCCTAAGAACTACTTGCTCTATCTCGCACTTTGCCACGCCTTGACAGGAAGGTGCCGGGTCAATGCTGCATGAATCAGTTGAAACCTATCAAGAGGCAGTCAAAGTGGAGCTGCTAGCTGCTACATGCTGCTCCTGTAGCCTTTCACTTATATACTAAAACTATCTTAAGCTCAAAATTGGAAAATGTGACGCTGCACCATGAAAATGTGAGTTCTCACCGAAGGAAATGGGACTCTCATTGAATCACGGAGCAAAGACAGTTTCAGCGGTCCCAGCGCTTCATCTTCCCCTGGGAAGTCTCAAAGAAATGGAAGTCCCACTGATGATGCCCCAGCCTAGTGAGTAAGATGTGGGTTCAATGCTGCCTAAATCAAACATTCAAAAAAAATCAAATTACTTTACATACTTCGTGTGATCCCCACCATGACATGCAAATCTGACACAGGTCTATCTGGCATAGCTTTTGATATTCTTTCTGGCATAGCTTCTGGCATTTTATCTGGCATAGCTTTTGGCATTAGATCTGGCAGAGTTTTTGGCATTCTATCTGGCATAGCTTTTGGCTTTCTATCTGGCAGATTTTTTGGCATTCTATCTGGCATAGCTTTTGGCATTGTATCTGGCATAGCTTCTGACATTCTATTTGGCAGAGCTTTTGGCTTTCTATCTGGCAGAATTTTTGGCATTTTATCTGGCGTTTTTGGCATTCTATCTGGCATAGCTTCTGACATTCTATGTGGCATAGCTTTTGGCATTCTATCTGGCATAGCTTTTGGCTTTCTATCTGGCAGAATTTTTGGCATTCTATCTGGCATAGCTTTTGGCATTGTATCTGGCATAGCTTCTGGCATTCTATTTGGCATAGCTTTTGGCTTTCTATCTGGCAGAATTTTTGGCATTTTATCTGGCGTTTTTGGCATTCTATCTGGCATAGCTTCTGACATTCTATGTGGCATAGCTTTTGGCATTCTATCTGGCATAGCTTTTGGCATTATATCTGGCATAGCTTTTGGCATTCTATCTGGCATAGCTTTTGGCATTTTATCTGGCGTTTTTGGCATTCTATCTGGCATAGCTTTGGCATTCTATGTGGCATAGCTTTTGGCATTCTATCTGGCATAGCTTTTGGCATTTTATCTGGCGTTTTTGGCATTCTATCTGGCATAGCTTTTGGCATTTTATCTGGCGTTTTTGGCATTCTATCTGGCATAGCTTTGGCATTCTATGTGGCATAGCTTTTGGCATGCTATCTGGCATAGCTTTTGGCATTATATCTGGCATACAGTAGCTTTTGGCATTCTATCTGGCACAGCTTTTGGCATTCTATCTGGCATAGCTTCTGACATTCTATGTGGCATAGCTTTTGGCATTCTATCTGGCATAGCTTTTGGCATTCTATCTGGCATAGCTTTGGCATTCTATCTGGCATAGCTTTTGGCATGGGAGCTGAGGTCCGGCAGCGAACACTGGGCGTGGATGGTCATGCGGGAGCGAACACTGGGCGTGGATGATCGTGGTCGTGGATGGTCGTGGTTGAGGTCCGGCAGCGAAGACTGGGCGTGGATGGTCGTGGTTGAGGTGTGGCAGGGAACACCGGGTAGTGATCATTGTGGTTGAGGTCCGGCAGCGAACACTGGGCGTGGATGGTCGTGGTTATGGTCCGGCAGGGAACACCGGGTAGTGATCATTCTGGTTGAGGTCCGGCGAGGAGAGGAGACGAGGAGAAGAGAGGAGAGGAGAGGAGAGGAGAAGGAGGAGCAGGCAGCTAGCATAAAATCTAACAACCCTTACCTGGCAGGTGGGGAACAAACTTGACGTTTGCAACTGTCTAACTTTCCTAACTTTCAACTTTCTTGTGGGCCATGGAGTTCACCCTTCGAGATAAGCAATAGAGCAATGCAGCAGAAGGGTGTGTTTTGGATTTGAACTTCTGAGCTTCTTAATGCTTCTTGTGTTTTTTGATTAGTGCAGCATTGAAGCCTATAGGGGGTGTGAATCTATCCTGTTTGCCGAGGCCACCATTGATGCTGAGTACCGAGCAAAGGCACTCCAGATTCCAGATTCAAAGTATTCAATTGTCAAGTGATTTCAAGTAGCAAGGCGCTATAAGGCGCAATTTGTGTGCAATTTGTGCTCTTGGGATAGTGTCATTTCCGCGTTTGGTCAGATCCAAGATGGTGGTCCCTTTGTTTGCGACGGAGCACAGCCAGCTGGACAAGAACCCTCTTTGACCAAGGCGCCACACCAAAGACACAGAAAGACAAGGACAGAAGACAAGATAAGGACATGAAAGGACACCATGTTGGAGGCATTTGGAAAGGCTGAAAGACCTGGCATTCAGCTTGCATGTGCATTTTATTTCCAACAGTCTTCCATGTGCCTGGCTCACGCTGGCTTCAACATGTTTTTCAGATTCAGAGTTGGGCTGACTTTCTTGCTTTGATTAGCTGTACTTCATGAGCCTGTTAGATTGGTCAGGCCGAAACGCAGCTGAATCTAATGCGAATTCGACGCTTCCAAGTGCTTGCCAGTGACTGTGTGACTCAGATTGAACAACATGTGCCGAGTCGGACAGCCCAAAAGCTTGGAACATCTTGGAACCACTTTGCCCAGGACGTAAGCAAACAACCTTTTACATCTCTTTATACATATTTTTGCCTTTTGCCTGTTGAGTTTCTGTTGCTTATGTCATCTTATGTCTTTGTTTAAGATTGATTGCAGCAAGAAACACGACTCATATTGCTTCATATCTACTCGTGGTCAGCAGTTTTCTCTTTGTCGGTTCCTTTCAAGCTGTGAACGCATCACAAGATAGGCTGCCGAAAGACCCAGCACAACGACAGAGTTTCTGAGGTCAACATGAGAGACACAGCTGCCAAAGTTGCAGGCAAGCCAGATGAGGACCATGGACGGGTCGGGCTTGAGGACAGATTGTAGAGGTGCGGCAATCACATCACAGCATTTGCATAGGAGTAGGTTTGAAATTTGCAATTAACATTTTCCTGGGACTTTCTAGCTGCAAGCAGACCATTGGTGATTCGAAGGAATGAATTGATTCGACTTAGGAGGCCTTTGCACCGTCTGGGAAATCAGAGGGAGGAGGTGAACTGAAGTGCTTCAAGAAGAAGGCCGGGTGAATTCCTGTAGAAGTGTTCAGTACATGCCATCCAGATATAGATATAAGGATGCTAAGCATGGCATATATATATATGCTTTTCCGATCTATCTATATACATCTATATCTCTATGCATCAAAAAGGTGTCTTTCACATTTTCTAAAAGTCAGAAGTTTCTTTTTGAAAACTCAAATTTTTCGACGGGCTCCTGATCAAGGACTCCACAGAATGCGCGCAGCTCAACTGCTACCGTGGCTTTGAAGATCAAGGATTCCTGGACCGGAGCCCTGCTCAGAACTGCTCAGCCATGCAAGTAGAGCATAGATGGCCATAGATGTGCTGCATGGATGAGCTGCATAGAGGTGCTGCATGGATTCTAGATTGCATAGTGAAAGGTTCTTGTCATTTTTATGTGCATCATTTGCATGTCCTGAAAATCAACACATCATTCCTCAACATACCACGGGCCTTGCCGCCCTCTGCCAGTTAGTTGATAATACGGATCACGGAATCATACGCTGCGTGCTGGATCGTTTCGTTGTGTTCATAAATCAGCTCTCCAAATTCTTTCAAGTACTTTACCTGTCCCTGCCTGTCCCTGGTGAATTTTTTACGGGTTTTTGTGGCATTGTTCGAACCGCGCTGTCTCATGGTTGACAGTTCCATTGCGCAACAGATTTGCATTGACACTAACGACACACTAATCACGACTTCGCGTGACTTCCCGTGACTTCCCGTGACCCAGGCTGCAGCTGCTGAAGACTCAGCTGGACTCCTGCCGCCCAGAGGAGGAGAGAGTCCTCGTGAGTCCTGGAGAGTTGTCCTCCTTTGAGCGGAGCATTGCTTGGAGGACACACCTCTGGTCGGAGTTAAGGAAGCAGAGAAGGCTGAGGTGCCTCAAGTAGGTCAGGAAGGAAAGGAACCTGGTCAGATGGCCCCCGGAGAGGGAGCAAAAATGGAGGAGGCTGGTGGAGCTGGAGAAGGAAACGCTGGGGGCGAGAAACCAACAGAGGCTTTGAGCGGAAGTGAGAAAACAACGGAGCTGCCTGCTGCAGGACTGTGGGAATGGTGTGGGCACTCCAATGGCAAATATAAGTAATTACTGCAAATATATACGAGTAGACATATAATCATTTACATTTATTTACACACATATACATATATATATATATACATATATATATATATATATATCTATATGTAGTATAGCAAATTGATTTAGAGTGCATACTTGCCTCCACTTGACATCAGGCATGGCACGTTCTGTCATGGAGCGTGACTGGATTCTTTACGTCATAAAACTAGCTATAGTTAGAATGACAATGTCGGCTGAAGAGCCAAGACTACGTTTGTTCCTCGGTAAACACTGATATCCAGTACTTGTGTGCCAAACAGAATACTAGATGACTCCAGGGAGAGGGATTTGATGGCCAGGTGGAGTGTGTGCTACATGAGACTCTTTGCATGCAAATTATGTATGTATATGTTACACTAAAATACGTAAATAAATACATCTATCTCTCTCTCTCTCCCTGTTTGCCTCTCTCTCTTTCTCTCTCTCTCTATATATACATGTATATATATATATATATATGTCTGTATATATATATATATATGCCCGCAGTCACTATATACATGTATATATATATATATATATATGCAATCCTAGGTCCTATGTTTTACATGTCATATAATCCTATATTTTTACATGTGGTACGCATGGAATTCGGCAGCAGAACCAATGTTTGACATGTAGTGTGCCGGGAGGAATTTGGCAAACGGCAGCAGGCAACACATTTCATGTTCGCGCGCAAGTCATCCATGTTGAGATTGGCCCAACTGGGTCAAACTTGACCATGTTGCGCCTGTGTCAGCTCCATCCTCGGTCTGGAAGTTGATGTTGGGCCCATCTTAGGTCTGGTTGTTGCAGAATATTTGGCTGCGTCACAGAGATATCCGTCCGTAAAAGACCAGGAAGAAAACCTGGGATGTCCAGGACTTGTTTCAACATGTTTCGCATTCCAACCCATGTCGCATCTTGAACATTCTTGAATTGTCAGATCCATCAAAAGTCTTCATCTAAACACCTGCTCTTTAGATACAGACTCAAATTCCCAGAGATTTTCAATGACCCCGCCCCAGCTAAAGCAAGAAACATCTTGTGCATGCTTTAGAAAACGTCTCTGAACCATGCATAGTCATTCTGTTTAACTAAACAGTACTTTGAGGTCTTCAGCCTGACGAATCTGCAGAATACTTGAGCCTCTGTGGTTGTTGAGTAAACCTCCAATGGTTGTGGATTAGATTCGCTGTGTGGGTAATTCTACGCTTTAAGGCATAGAATTCTGTTGAGTTCTGGAGTTGGTTTCGGACGTGCGGAAGCTTCTTGGGTGGCTAGGAATTGTTCCTTGATGGGTAGGAGAAACATGGAGTAACTAGGCGTTTTTGGTCGCTGTGCTGGGTGAACTTTTCAGCTTCCAGCTTGCGAGGTTGAAATCTAGACGAAGCATTTTACCATCAGCTAAAGCTACAACTCAGTTCATTGCAATGCATTGCAAGGCAATCAATTTAGAGAAAGCTGGAGTATCAGACACCGGCTTATGTAAGACCTTTTGCCCAACCTTTACGTAGGGGTGTCAATCTTTCGACCAGCCAATCTCATTTCAAGAATCTCAGTTGTGATGCTCGGCAATTTCAAAAGGTGAAACATGGAGATTGAAAGGAGCTGGCAATTTAAGTCTGGTGAACATTGGGGATTGAAGCGCTGCAAAACAGAAGCCTACCGTCTACTTGTAGCGATCAGAACACTAAACTAGACATTTTTTGTCTTGCCTAAACCAAAACTTAGAAAAGCAGAAACAAACTTTTGCAAAGTGACAGTCCAGTTGTAGAAGCGATTACAGGTGATGGGCTGATTGCATGTGAAAGGCTGATAGTTGGGGTTCGAGTGCTCACGTTCTTCGCGTAGACTTCCAACTTCACCAGGACAGCAAGGCGTTGGATTCTTGAGCGCACTGGTTCCAACCTGAGCTTCGCACAGCTTCGCCAGATATCAGCAGATCATGACCAGGTTAGTCGCTTTCCCGAGGCCATCATTTCCACTAAAGCCAGGAACTCAATGACTTGGATTGACTTGGAACATCCTGGGACAGGAACTGTAGCATGAGGCAGAAATGCGTTATGTTTCAAAATTTGTTTCGAGGCAGATCGTGGTTCGCGACGCAAGGAATTTCTTTGAAAAGAGATATGGTGACTTTGACAACTTCTCAGACAGAGATTACGCCGATTACGCTTGAATTGAGCGAAGTCTGCGAATCGTTTGCTCTCGAGCTGCAAGAGCGCAGTCGCCGTGGCAAAAAGTTGTGCGTCAGAAACACGGAATTTGTTTCCCGACTGAGACGAGATTGTCCTTGTGAGTCATTGTGAGTCACTGTGAATCATGGTGAGTCATCGTGTTTGCTTTGCTGAGAAAGTCTCTTGAAACCATCTTCAGTACTCGATTCGATTTTGCTCAGGTGCGAAAACGGATTGAAGGCAAGTTGCAAGGTGGCTTCGTCAGGTCCGAAATCAAGGTGGCTTGGTCTTGATGAGTTGAAACATACTGAATACTTTTCAATCTAGCGGTAGATTGTGAATCGTTACATGTAATACGTACGCAAAGACACAGCCATACATGCAGGACACAATGCAGCATAAAGTGGGGTGACGTGTGTCATGAATTGGGAGCTGTGATTCCATGTCCTTGATTTTAAAGCACTTCTTGGAACTCTTTGAGGCCACGCGAGGGTTTGCGGATGCTTGGATTGCCAGCTACGACTGAGGACTGCCGCTGCCGCCTATCTGCGAAATGCGGTGTGTAACGAAAGTCTCAGAGTAGAGCTCACATGCAGCAGATTCGAGTGAGGCTTACCAGGCTTGAGCAGGAACACATGGAAAACTCCAATCATTGGATTCCCCAGGAACAGAGTGCAACAATTCTTTCCAATATGAGCAGTCCAAGATGCATACGCCTCAGTTGTCAATGTCAACATAAACTGATTTGTGTTCCTTTATTTTGTCTCTAGTATGTATGTACAATTTGAATCAATTTGATATGTATATGAAATGTTATACAGACACACATTAACACCCCAGAGGCAGATAGTTTGACAAGAGGATCTGCAATATAAATGAATATAAATCAATATGAATAGATAGACCGACAGATAGACTGATAGATCGAAGGATTGATCGATAGATTGATGGACAGATGGATGGATAGATAGGCAGATTGACAGATGGACAGATAGATCCAAACATAGAGAGGCACATAGGTACATAGATGGACAGACGGATACAAAACAGGCTGATAGATAGGTTTGCAGGCAGAAGTCAGTCAGGGCGATAAACGCATTCGCAAAAACATTATGTAGATAGGCAGAGAAGCAGGTGGGTCAGATAAATAGATGTGCCTATTGGTTTCCTTCCTTTTGTTCGTCCTTCCTTGCAACTTCTGTTTTGCTTTTTGTTGGTCAGTGTTGTTTCTAGTTGCGAAGTGAGCAAGGAGGCCCATAAGTGTTTGCTGATTAGGCCCGCCATTGTGGCCATTTTGGGCCTGTCATGGTATGCCCCATTTTATGTCGTTGGAATGTCATAGATTTTCCGTGTTTGAGGTTCTATCCTCTCCACGACTTCGGCGTGACTGTTCACGCGAAGTTTGTTTGCTCGGCAACGTCATGCGACATCGGCGAAAGAGAAAAGATTCACAGCGTTGCCACCTCATGTCCATCTTCATGTCCGTCTTCATGTCCATCTTCATGTCCATCTTCATGTCCATCTTCATGTCCATCTTCATGTCCATTGTCATGTCCATTGTCATGTCCATTCAAAACGTGATCCAAGTAGTGCCTTTTTGTATCTCTTTACTTTCGATTCTCTCTTCGCTGCCACAAAAACATGTGCTGCAAATCTGAAGCTGCTTTGATCGCAGTAGTAGACTTTTGCACCGCACAGCTGGAGAACATGCCCGGCTGTGCAAACATGATTCAGACATGATCACACACACATTTTGCACATCACTGTTGTTCAGCTTTACCGAATCATTCAACATTTTGAGAGACCTTCGAGACATCACGATATGGGCATGTAGATATTGCATGTGAGGTACACTGACAAAAGCACACCCCAAACACATCCAAACACATCCAAACACAATGCTGAGCTCAGCCATTGATGTAGGCCCTATTTTGCCAGCTGGTGAAATCAGCTGAAAGCGAAGGCCGCCATGGCAGATCCAGGTATGGCGAGGGTCACTGGTCTGAACAAGGCACAGAACATGAGACAACATGAGACGAACATGAGATGAACATGAAATGAACATGAAATGCACACGAGAGAACGGTAGAGAACGAGAGATCAGCAGCCATGGATTAGACACAATTTGGGGCCATGGTCACAGCCCCTTTGCAGTACAAGCTCGTGTTCCTGGGGGAGCAAGCAGTGGGAAAGACATCAGTGTCCTTCTCAGTTGCATAGCATTAGCATCTCTCCTCTGCGGTTCTGAATTCTCATCCCCGTAATTTTGAATCTCTCAAATCATGAAAGGTCATCACTCGATTTATGTACGATACGTTTGACAACAACTACCAGGCCAGGTGCCTTTTTTGAATTTGCCGAGTAGCAAAGCAGAAGACGCCTCGGAGGGTCAGCTCAAAACGCGATCAATTCCTACTAATCAAGAACGTGAGGACACGTTGTTGCGAACCGCTATGACGCATGTTGGACTTCCTTGCGCATGCAGGCAACTATCGGCATTGACTTCTTGAGCAAGACAATGTATTTGGAGGCAATGCCAATTAAAGTCAATTTGCACCATGCCGGATTGTCACTATGGTATGAGAACATGATTCTGTTTGCTTTGTTTCCCCCTTTTTTGGCCTGACTCTTTTATGGCACTGCGACTCTTTACGTGGTGTCTATAGTACAGGACTACACAAGCACTAGCTGTATACTAAGCAGCAGTAGTCGAAGAAGTAGCCGTGGTAGTAGAACCAGTGGGAGGGCACCAGCAGCTGCACCGTTGAAGTACAAGTAGTAGTAGTAGTAGTAGTAGTAGCAGCAGGAGAAATAGTATTGGTGGTGGTAGTGGTAGTAGTAATTGTCGTTGTTGTTGTTGTTGTTGTTGTTGGTTGTTGTTGTTGTTGTTGTTGTTGTTGTTGTTGTTGTTGTTGTTGGTGGTGGCGGTGGTGGTGGTGTGTCTCTCCTTAGTCATAGTAGGCTTTTGCCTGAAGGACAGAACTGTGCGACTTCAACTCTGGGACACTGCGGGTCAGGACTGTGTCATGATCGGAGAGGGATGCACGCTTGATGACTTGTTTCATCTAAGAATCTTTTTTTCCTTTTTCGATTCCAAAGACACTTAATCTCAACGGTGTCAAAAGTGTGCTCGGATGAAGATATTTTCTCCAGTCGAACTTACTGCCACCAAATCAATGGAGGACCGAACGAATTGCAAGGGGTTGAATTCAACGGTTGAAACCGCCCACAGGAGCGCTTTCGCAGTCTAATCCCAAGCTACATTCGCGATTCTTCAGGCGCAATTGTGGCGTGAGCCCCAGAGAACAGGATGGTGCGGTGAGACAACGAACAGATGCGATAGCCAAGACCTGCACCCGGTGGTTGCCCTAAGCAATGCATTTCCGTGGTTGCTTAAAGTTGCTTATGTTTTCATTCTCATTTCAGATCAGGTATATGATATCACCAACCGGGCTTCGTTCCTCAACACGTCCAAGTGGATTGAGGCCAGGCTCTGTTTCATTGTGGATTCTGCAGGTGTTGATGAGTTTGTTTTTTTCATGTGGATTGTTTTTCGAGTAAATCATTGAAATTTGAATTGCAGGATGTGAGAAGCGAGAGGGGGAGCGACGTTGTCATCATTCTCGTTGGCAACAAGACCGATCTGATGAGTTGTTTGTTCTCGACGTTGATTAGTTTCTTTTTTGAACTCCCATTTTTATTCTTATTCTTACGACGAGGTGTTTCTTTTAATTCTTCCGAAAGCCCGCCAGTAGGCTGGGCACTACTTTGCAAAGTGAGTAAGTGGGAGATCTCTTTCTGAAGAAGGGCTAGGATGATCAGGCAATTTGGTGACATCGATATATATATATATATATTATACCCATACAAATGTATATGTATATATATATATATATATTGTAATCTATATACACAGTCTAATCTATTTATGTGTATATGTACATACATGTATATTGCGAGTGGAACTGCAGTCACACATGACCACGAGTGAACTAGCACTCTAGCTACCAAACAACGTACCATTTTGGCTCAAGGACGCCAAACTTCCAAGGAAAAGAGATAGCTGCGTCGCTGCGCTTGCATGCACTGCATTGCCCATTTGGTCTGAGCTGTGGGATACTATATTGACCAGAACGGGGTCTACAACACCAATATACCAGGACTACTACCAGGTTATCCCGTTTCTCAGGTTATCAGCCGTAGCGAGCTGACCTACATTGGGTAAACAAGCATGAACTCAGGCAGCGAAGTATCTTTCGCAGGACACCGAGTTGCTGTTGCAGATGCCAGTGGAGGGGTCGAAAGGTCGTCGCCCGGGGATTCCCATGGATCAGGATTGATGGCCATTGAGGACGGAGATGCTAATATGGCTAAATCACAACCATG
>VSDK01009061.1:149637-173701 GCA_009767595.1 Symbiodinium kawagutii | reverse complement strand
GCCAGTGGGTGGGCAGCAGGAATATGAGGCTCACATATCAGGGCCACCACGCCCCGTTTCACTGGCATTTAGGCCAACTCTTTCGTCAGTATCCAAAGGATCGCCAAACTTTAGGAACACACTGGAGCGGGATCCAGATGGGCCAAATCCATGCTCAATTTTTTGATTCGGAAGACATCCAGCTCCACAGCCCGATATACAGGCTCACCCCGGGCATAGAGCTCCATCATTTAGACCTCGAATATGTTCCGGACGTAGTTCAGCCAGCTCCATCTTCGGCTAGACCGTTCCGAGCGACTCATTGAAGTCACTCATCATACAGCAATGAACGGCCAATCCATGTACAATATCTCAGGTTTTTTGATTTCCACTTTTGCATTGCTAGACACAGCTCCGAGTAGAAAACAAGCTGCTGTTAGTCCGATTTTGCGACACACGGCCTTCGTGTGTGAGTCAACTCCTGTTTCCAAGGATTTATCATTTGTCATTTAACATTGAGAAAACAATACCCGCAGGGGCACACGGCATCCTTGACCTACCGTGTGCAATGAAGCTACGGTCTTGGATGGGATATCTGGCCTGATCAGCCAGACGTACCTGCAGAATCAGTTTTCCGTTGAATCGAAAGAGAATCAGATGTGCACCGGTTTTTTCGCTTTTGGTTTCATTGCTGTTGCTACTGCGAAAGGCCTTTAGCACCATGTGTTCAATACACATGTGTCTAGTCCATCAGGACAATCACAACAGAGGTGATCCATACGACCCTGAAACGTTGATTCAATCAACATCTGAATAACGGTCTTTCAAGTGTGTGTGAATGTATGCTTATGCAAAGACCAAGAGAAAGGATTCTCACTCCCTCGGTGTTATAACAAGAGATCGGAGAATAATCAGAACATGTTCGCAGATCACAGAGTCTCTTGTGCAAGTGTCCCACTGGACAGAACTTTCAGAGATAGCATCTCGATGCATCATGCTTCCAAAGGTCTGCTATGTTCAACATTGTTCAACTATGTACACAGTGACAGCACAGTCACATGCTCGCTGGATAGCACGGCTCGCAGCCATCTTGAGGACCCGATGAAAACAATACGAAGAACAGCAAAGAACAGCAGATTCACGGCATCTCCAGTCGGTGTTGTGGGCCAGTTGCGAGCCACAAGTTGGTCAGCACGATCACTTGAATGAAGAAAAGCAGAGGATGCGGAGGCAGCTTCACGTAAGAACTATTCCGAAAACGAATGAAAGCATAATGATCATAGTGAAAATGAGCTTGACAAACACGTGAACTGATTTCTCTCAAATTTTCATAGTGCCATTGCTTTGCCACATATCCACAAAGGATTCAGTTAAAATGAAGTTTAATGAAATTGCATTCAAGTGAATGTTCCTTCATTTGTTAGTCTGTTGCTACGCTTCACAGATTTGAAGTCTTCATCATCTTCATCCGTTTTCATTTCTTTGCAAGTCCGTCTCTTCGGCCAAAGATGTGACGCCTTCCTCGACATTGGTTCGCTCTGTCGCTGACTCAACTGGCCACTTTGTCCATTCCTTGAGTCGACCCCGAAGCAGGAGAGCCTCACGATCCCACATCTTCCAATCCAAGTTCTTGACACTTTGACCTGCTGCGTCAGTTGCCACTAGAATGTGAGGGTTGCGATCTACACAAGGCACTCCCAAGACACCCACAGCAATGGCATGTTCACCTCGAGCTATGGTTACCACTCGAAGGGAGCAAGTACTTCCGGATTTTAAGGTGCTGATCTGTCCAAGAAGATCAGCGACAACCTGGGCGAGATGTTGGAAAAACTCAAAGAGGACGATGTGATTGTCCAATCTATGCCACGCCTAGGTGGAGATGTCTAGTACACACCGTGCTGCTAAAAAATCAATGTATCTGGGTACAAAGAGTTTAGCAGTTTGCCAGGATGCAGAAATACGTCGTATAGGAGAAAGGTTTCACAAGACGAGTTCACTGATGACGAAACTAAACATGTTTTCTCTTGAATATAAAACATAGCAGAATGTAACGCTTTAGTCTTCTGCTTCACGGAAATCTCTCACACCAAAAGACATGACCCCAACATGCCTTCACATGCTGGCAGGCCACTGATCGATGGTCCATCTGTTTAGGCTTCTGCAAAGGACCGCGGCAGATCACCATCCGGTCAGCAGAGATGATCCAACCGTCAGGAATTGTCACTGCTTCCAAGAGGGCTAACTTTGACTCATGATCGAGTTCCACCCCAGACACTTCGATGTTTCTTCCAGTTGGCGCAGCAATGGAATCCTCACCATCCAGGCCACATGTCCGAGATCCTGCAGCCGCTCGAAACACTGTGATGTATCGGTCTTCACCTTTGCCAAAGCTCTGCGATATCAGACCCATTCTTTCGGACACCGCATGCACAAACTTACGTTCCAGTCCAGTGAGAGTCTTTGGAAATGTCAAGGATCCTTCCGGCAAAGGCTCGACTGCTTCTACTATCTGGAGGTCGCTTGCACCCACAGAAACATCCACATTCTCAGCCTTCAAACGGACCGTGACTGCTCCCCCGGAAGTTTTAAGGCTTGGAAGTAAAGCCACACCTATGACCTCACCGGTCTTCCCTTGCAATTGCTCGGGATCGGTACCCATGACCCTCATCACTTGCACCAGGTCACCAACTCTGGGAACGGCTGAAGGTTCTGTACCGTTGCTTAAAGCCACCAGTTGAGCTTCCAGGTAGTCTTTTCGTTCGCTTGGGAGGCTTTCCTCGTCTCTATTGCCATCACCTTTTCCTCGACCATTTTCTCCGTGTCCTTTTCCTGCCTTGCCATGCCCTTTCTGCCCTTTGCCATGCCCTTTCCCTCCTTTGCGTCCTTTTTCATCACCTTCTCTATGACCTTTCTGACCTTTCCGACCTTTTCCACCTTGGCCCTTGCCATTGTCCCACGCATTTGGGAATGCACCATTGTCAGCATCCATCTTGGGCAAAAGGATACAGAATATGAATGAATATGATACTATCTGCGCTGTAGTCTGGTCTCAGCTTCACACGAATAAACTTACATGAACTTACTATGATGCAATATGTGGTACAGAGTTGACCAATTTTGCCTGCTTCACCAGCCTCTTTCTTACTGCTGTGGCTATATGCTACATCATGCATCTGCTGCGCTCAGAACTAGAGCGAGTTCGCTCTTGATCCTTTTGCAGAATCGCAGACCAGAGAGGTATCGAAAAAAATGACTGAGCAGTGCCAACACATACCTGGTCTACTTCAAGAAGTTGCAATCTCAACTTGCTGTTTGAGTTGTGGCTGTGATGGCTGTGGCCTGCTTCTTCGTCTTGCCTGAAGAAAACGTGTGCGACAACTCCCTGCTAATGCATTGCAAATGTGACTAGTTTCAATATGGTGCTTGAATAAATGAGCATCGCTCCAAAAATGCCATGTTTCAGAAACTAAGCCTGCTTGGCATCTCTACAGCTAAAGCATGCACAAAGCTAAAAGGATGCGGAAGATTTTTGCTGTCTGAGTTTCACGCGAGTGGGCCGTCACTGAAACCCTGCTTCACAGGAGATGACGACCTGAAACATGATGAACTGCAAAAGCTGACAGTCCAACAGCCAAGAGTTTTTCTCCAACTGAAGTGACAGTCTCGCGGTCTTTTGCGAAGTATCACTGTAAATGTTCTCAATCCACGATCAGGTAAACTGTTGTCAGGCTTCAGTGCAAATGAGGCGTTTTACCACTGATTTCGGTTTCTGCCAATCTTATTTCATTCTTGCTGCTTTTAGAGTCAACATTCCACGCAGTCCAAAGTACAGGAATATGTTGAGTCAACATGTGAAGAATGCACGAACGCTCACATACATGCATGCGTACACATCCATCCATCCATCATCCATCCATCCATCCATCCATCCATACATACATACAGGCAGGCAGGCAGGCAGACGTACGGACAGACATATATACAGACATTACATCACATCACATGCCCTTACAATACACTACACTACACTACGCTAGTTTGCATTACGTTGCATTGCATTACATTGCATTAAATTACACTACATTACACTGCATTTAAGTACATTAGGTTACATTACCTTGCATTACATTACAGTCCATTGCATTGCATTCCATTGCATTGCATTACATTCCATTGCATTGCATTACATTGCATTGCATTACATTGCACTACATGGCATTGCATCACATCACAAGTCATTATATAAAAAATCATTACATTACGCTGCCTAACTTTGGCTTACCTGGCCTTGCGTTACCTTACTTTCCTTTACCTTACATTTCAATACAAACCACCAAAACGTGCACACCGAAAACCACACAAGCGTACATAGCTTCAAACCTATGTAGATACTTTCAGAACCACCTACCTGCATCCCAGGCATAGATACCTTGATTCATGCATATGTATATACATGTATACATAAAATGCATATATATATATATATATATATGATACACTTATATAAATATATATATATATATACCTAGATACATATATACATATCTACATATATATATATACATATATTCCTACATATATATATATATACCAGTAGTACCGCACAAGGCGGTGGCGGAAGTTTCCAAGATAGGAGCACTATAGGAGTGTGCAGTTGTGGTTGCGACGATTGATTGTCCGAGGGATCCGAGAACTGAACATCACTTGGGCCTGACTTCCTACCAATGTGAGCATCGATCTGGCCACTTGACTGGCAGCCTATCTGTCTAGCTATCTTTCTATCAGTGGATCAGTTTTCTTTCTGTCTGTCTGACTGTCTATCTATCTATCTATCTGATGATCTATTCGTTTATCTATCTGCCTATGTACTTGTCTTTCTATCTACCTCACTATCTATCTCGTCATCTTTCTGGCTATGTATCTATCTATCTACCTGTCCATCTATCTATTTATCTATCTGCCTATCTATCTATCTGTCTATCTATCTACCGAATTATTTGTCTGATCATCTATGTGTCCATCTGTCTATCTTTCTGTCTATCTACCTGACTATCTATCTACTTTTCTATCTCACTCTCGTTTCGTCTACCTATCTGTCTATCCTATCTATCTACTTTTCTATCTGACTCTCGTTTCGTCTACCTATCTGTCTATCTATCGACCCATCTAGCCATCTGAATCTGGCTATCCAATTGTCTGTCTATTCCATCTATCTATTCTAGCTATTCTATCTATCTATCTATCCATCTATCTATCCATCTATTCATCCATCGATGCATCTATGTATCTGACTATCCATCTAGCCACCCATCGATCTGACTATCGACTTGTCGATCTATCTGGCTACCTCTTTGTCTAGCCATCTTTCGTCTATCTATTCATTTACCTTCCAAATGTGCTTCGATCATGAAGTGTTTTGCATCTAGGTGTTTGGCCACTTTTGATAATTGGACCTTGCAAAGGTGTTCCGATCATCAAGTGTTTTGCTACTTTTGACCTGCAAATGTGCTTGGCGCGCAAGCGTTGTGCACATTTTGGCCACATAAATCACGAAAAGTGACGCGAAACGCAAGTGTTTTCCTACTTTTGTCTCCTGTGTTCAAAAAGTGTCAAAACGTGCTGTGTTTTGACACATTTGCTTCAAAATGTGCTTCTCGCCCTGGCCGCGTGCACTTTTTCGGACATGCAACTTTCAAAACTTGTTAAAAACCACGAGTTTTTGCGACTTCGGACGTGAGAATGTGCTTCGCGCGCAGGCGGCGTGCCAATTTTCATGATCATATGACATCTCCGAAAAGTGGCCCGAAACGCTAGTAAAATTGCAGTTTTTATTTTGGTACAAGATTTTATCTTAAAAATTTGCTTCGCGCGCAGGCAGCGTGCCAGTTTTGAGAATCATGAGTCATCAAAAGTGCTCCGAGCATGTAGTGTTTTTACGATTTTGACTTCCAAATGTGCGATTTTGATTTCCAAATGTGCTTCGCGCCTAGGTTTTTTCACGATTTTGCAAGTTGCAACTTCCAAAAGTGCTCCGGAGCTGACATGTTTTTACGATTTTGACTTCCAAATGTGCTTCGCGCCTAGGTTTTTTAACCATTTTTGCACACACCTTCCGCCACAGTGCTCCGCACCCGCCGCTTTAGCGAGGTACCCTTCTGGACGCTCATGAGGCACAAAACCTTGCAAAACACAGCATTTCGCGACTTTCCTAACATTTTGGCGCGCTCGCATTCTCATCTTTCGCACATCTCATCTTTCACACATCTCTTCTTTCACACATCTGCTCAGGCGATCTGCCCTAGCTGAGTTGTCAGACTTCTAAACTTCCTTCGATAAATATATATATTTACACATGCGTACATGCAAATGTATGAGGATGCCTGCATAAATGCACACATACTTCCATGCATTGATTTATGAAACAAACCTCCATGTTGAACTGACGTTAGATGGCATTCCATTTGCACTGTATAAGAGCGCAACAAACACCAACGAAATAGAGAGCGTTTCCACTCCGCTGATCCTTACCAGTAACTTGTCCAATCTACCCGGCATTACCCTTCATGCATACATCACAAATCTTCATGACCAAAAATTAGCTGTATATACACATGATGTTAAGATTCACATTCATGCAGACTGAGAGGTAGGTAGCTCGTTATATGCAGAGGCCGCATTGGTAGGTTCAGTTCGCTCAGAGCAATTTCGTTCGAGATATGGCAAAGAAGACGGAGAGATGCTTGGATGAGTTTTGTTTAGATTAGGCTGGATGTAAGTGGATGATGTCCCATTGGAATGAGTTGGAAAGATTTCTGATTCCTGTATTTGACTCTTGACGCATCTATCTAATTTCATTGGCATAGGATGAGCTCGATTGTACATCCGCTGGAATTGCAAAATCTTACAAACGCAAACCTGAAGGCTCGCACCGGCATCTTCTTCTTACTGAAATTCCAAATACATGAGTCATTCATAGTTTCGTGACTGGCCTATAGCTTTTTTCCAGAGAACCTGTCCCCTACTATGTAGTAATCAGTTATCTATAATCAACGGTACTCAAATGTTCGCGGTACTCTTTTCCTCTCTTTTCATCTCTTGTCTTGAGTATTTGCCTATGTTGCTTAAACTGGCGAACACTTTAGGTTCGCACCTGTGAAGCGCATTCATGGTCAGGACTGCAGAAGCACTGACCTTGGAAAAGCCCCCGACTTCGAAAGGAAGCCATGAGGGAAAAACAACAAGGTACAATGCATAAAAGAATATATGAACTTCAATTTATATAGCTATACATATGTGGATATATATATATATGTGTGTATGTATGTATGTATGTATGTATGTACGTACGTACGTACGTACGTACGTACGCATGTATGTATGTATGTATGTACGTACATGTATGTATGTACGTACATGTATGTATGTATGTATGTATGTACGTACGTACGTACGTACGTATGTATGTACGTACGTACGTACGTACGTACCTGTATGTATGTATGTATGTATGTATGTATGTGTGTATGTATGTATGTATGTATGTATGTAATGTGTATGTATGTGTATGTATGTGTATGTATGTGTATGTATGTGTATGTATGTGTATGTATGTGTATGTATGTGTATGTATGTGTATGTATGTGTATGTATGTGTATGTATGTGTATGTATGTGTATGTATGTGTATGTATGTGTATGTATGTGTATGTATGTGTATGTATGTGTATGTATGTGTATGTATGTGTATGTATGTGTATGTATGTGTATGTATGTGTATGTATGTGTATGTATGTGTATGTATGTGTATGTATGTGTATGTATGTGTATGTATGTGTATGTATGTGTATGTATGTGTATGTATGTGTATGTATGTGTATGTATGTGTATGTATGTGTATGTATGTGTATGTATGTGTATGTATGTGTATGTATGTGTATGTATGTGTATGTATGTGTATGTATGTGTATGTATGTGTATGTATGTGTATGTATGTGTATGTATGTGTATGTATGTGTATGTATGTGTATGTATGTGTATGTATGTGTATGTATGTGTATGTATGTGTATGTATGTGTATGTATGTGTATGTATGTGTATGTATGTATATGTATGTATGTATGTATGTATGTATGTATGTATGTATGTATGTATGTATGTATGTATTTATGTATGTATGTATGTATGTATGTATGTATGTATATGTATGTCTATGTATATGTATATGTATATGTATATGTATATGTATATGTATGTGTATGTGTATGTGTATGCGTATGCGTATGCGTATGCGTATGTGTATGTGTATGTGTATGTGTATGTGTATATGTATATGTATATATATATATATGTGTGTGTATGCAATATATATATATATGTGTGTGTATGTGGATATATATATATATTATAGATATGTGTATGTATATATATGTGTGTATATGTAAGTATATATACATATATATATATATGCATATATTCAGAGAGTGAGAGATAAAGGATGTAGGCTACAGATATAAAATGGTAACATGTTTCAACAGGTCTGGTGGTATCGGGACAGAGTCTAAAAATGGTTCGCCTTGGCTTCCAAACCATTGGGGGAGGCTGAGGGCCTCGGCCGTTTCTCAAGAGCACTCGGAAACTCAACGAAATGATACGAAATGATACGAAATCTGCAAATTGTCAAAATCCTGCGTTTCGAAAGAATTGTTGAAATTTGATAAAGCGGAAAACAAAGTCCTGGAAAAGAGACAAGCTCCAGGCCGGATGCTTGTGGGGCTTGGATCATGGTCAGTTGCCTGTCTTCAATTTGCGATACAGGACTTGTGGTGTCACAGTCTAAAGGAGTGCAAGCAGAAAGTCAGGCAAATATTCCATGCCAGCAATGCATCTGCGCTGAACTTGAAGCGAAGGATTGCTGTGGAACTCCAAAGGTTGGCCTAGACAAAAGGAGCATAGAAGAGTTCAGTAGTGCTTTCATCCAGTATTGGTGGCGACTGAACTGGGAAACCTTTCAACAGATCCAGAAGGTATGAGAACAATCCAACATTGAAGTCGTAGCAATATGTTTCTGAATTTGTTTTGCTCAGGGGGAAATCCATACAACTCCGTGAGAGCGGGGTCACAGCAACACCTCATAACACATCGATGTGGGCCCTCTACTTCCTCAAATCCAGCAGTCTTCAGAGCAGTCAATTTCAGAAGTGCAAGCAAGCAAGAAAGCAGGCAAGGCAAGGCAGCGCAGCGCAATGCAACGCAGCGCAAGAGCAGCAGAACAATTGGGAAGAGGCAGCAGCAGAAAGAATTAGAAGCATCAGAAGCAGAACTACCTGAGACATACTGAGACTCTCTTCTGAAATATTAGTCGTGATCTCCTTGTCACATCCATCCGTTTTCTTGGGTTCTTTTCTTATCATCCTTTGATGGCTTTCCCATGCCGTCCATTGCCTCCCTATCTCCCATAAAGATTCATTCAAAGAATGCAATGAAAGAACCACAAGACCAGCCCTGCTTCGTGGCTCCGCCGAAATTGCAATCGGTTCCATGACTTCATCGCTGGATTTTTTGGTGCGGTGAAAGCAACAATGACACTGCTTACGAATATCTTTACGAAAAAAATAAGAATATTGTTGAATATGTTTGAATATAATGTAATGTAACACAAGTGTTGGCTAATTTCGCTAATTTCCAGAGCACATACAATGCTCAAGTCATTGACACTGCAATCTCCCAGCCCAGAGCTGCCTGAGCCCTGCTGTGGGAGTCGGTGCCTTCGGACCTTTGCCAAAGGCACTTGTGACCTTACGGAGATGAAACCGTGGGCACTTTTGCAAAGACAAACAAAGATATCAAAGAGAGAAGAGAGCCTATTAAAAGTTTATGAAGTTTCTATCGTTTAGTTTCGATTGTGTTTAGTTTCTGCATCTCAGGACTTCACTCCTGGGGCAAAGAGATCTTCATCGGATGAGTCTTCTTTCGAGTCGTTGGCTTCCTCCAGGCGGAGAGTTTTTCCTACAATCCTTCTACATTTCAAGCCAAAGCTAGAAAATAAAAGAAAACCAAGTCTTCACATGTCTTCACATCATAACACATCCGCAAACAATCTCCGTCCTGGTGACTCACACAACATATAATGCATACGGAGCTTGACTTAACGTCCGCTCAATACAAATCACAACCAAGCAGTGATTCCCAGAAATCTTTGGCACAACATCATTCCCACGTTCCAGAGGCTGTTGCTCATGAAGTCAAATCAAACTGCTTCACGACATGTACCAGCCAGCAGAGGGCTCAAGAGATCGAACGAAAAACCTCTTCAAACAATTTCAAACAGATCAGGGACATTCAGAGATACATCATGATACATCTGTCTCATCATCAAAGGCACTGCCAATCTCCATCCTGCTGACCCGCGCACTGGCCTTGGCCACGGGCGCAGGCTCACTTAGTGCCGCTGCCACGAAGCCACTCTTTGCCATGATCTTTCCCGGGCCTTGTCAGTTGCACGAGTTGCTGCTGGTTGCAGTTACTTCTTGTGATCTTTGGGATTTCAGATGTACAGAGTTTGGTGCTGAACGTACTTGTGATGTACAGTACTGGTCATGTACTGATGATGTAATGGTAGATCTTTCTGCGTTTGTTTTGCCTTGTCGCGGGTTGCCACTTATCTTCTGTCGATTCAGGGCCTGGCCCCCAAGCCATTGGCAGCTTGCACAGTGCTGCGAGCAAATCAATTCATTAGATCTGTCTAGATGGTACAAACTGATGTCAGATTATCATAGATTATCATCACGTTGTACAAAGAAAGCTGTTGCAAAGTTGGCAGAGTCACGTCTGCGTTTTGTACAGAAAAATGTTCAATTGCATGTTTACACCGCACCAAGCACTGCCCAGCACAGGGGTGAAACGGGAGGCAGCAACAGTACTGAGAGACCCACCGCTAGCTGATCGGCTTCTTTGTCCAATCGCTTTGACAGCTCCTGTGGCAGCCGACACAAAATGAGAAACAGTCAGTTCAGTGAGCTATGAATAGCTATGAATGATGAAATTATATTGAAAACATACTGAATGTATAATCTATAACATTCTATAATAATCTTTACGACTGATTGGTCTTTGAAGAGTCTGAGGTATCTTGGAGCAGTCTTTTGCCACTTGTCAGATCCTCAAAGCTTGCGGCGATAATGTCCGACATTCATTGCTTAAACAGTTTACATAGTTCGACAATTATGTAGCATTGTCATTGTAGTATTCGATACATATGCATATGTGTATATATATATATTTACATATACATGTTTGCAACTGTATGGATCTATCCATTTAAGTGGCATTGAGTCCAGACAATTTACAACGTTCTCGTACTGTACATGCTCAAGTCAAGCTGCTGAAATCTGTGAAGGACTGTTTCAACATGATGTCGGCTCGCTTACACCAGGTGAAATTGTTAGCGCCTTTTACTGACCTGGGTTGTGACAAAGAAGAAAGAAGGGGCAAATGATTGCAGCAACGTTCTTACTTTGAACTTCAATGCTTGCAGCCTTGAATAAATTGTCAAGCAATAGAAAATGTTGACGCGAAGACTGGACATGGTCGCCAGATGTCTCTGGCCCTTCAGGGACCCTCCTCCATACTGTAGGATTCTTGCCAGATCCATGTGGAATTTCTACAAATGGGGAAGATTACTCTTCGCTTTCTCAACTCAGTTTAATATACAGTAAATTAGGAATCAGCTGTTTAGTGTATTCATATCCATCCGGCATGACACCGTCTCTCGTGGGTTAAGGATGAAAATCACAACTTGACAACGCTTTGTCGTCCTGTACCGTCTCCTTTTGTCTTGATGTGGCATCAAAGCCAAGGCCAAAAGCCGACTTTTCCGACTGAGGGTGGCAGCTGTTGCGGGCACAGAACGCTCCAGAACTAGAAACAACAACTGTGCTTTTGAGAGATGCCTCAATGCTCTCGTGGTCAAGAAAATACAAACATGTCTATCATATGCTATCACATTCTATTACAGTATAGTATATTATAGTGAGACGGGCTCTTGTGAGTCATCATTGAAATCATTTGACGTCCACGATGCAGGTGTATCCATAAACACATGAATCCCTCGGTGAAATTACCATCTGGTTCTATTCCTTTGAGGCTGTGAGGAAAAGCCAAGCGGCTCCTGGCTCCCGCAAAGGAAACTGTGACTAAGACAAGTCATCGGCTACAGTCCTGGAGGATCTCGGAGACCAATTTTCAAAGTTGGATAAAGTTGACGATGTTTTGCTTCTCTATTGACCCATCGCAGGGATTGATTTAGCAAAGCCCCGATGACAAACCAAATAGGCACAAGTTGATGTCAGTGCTCACAAAAATTGACACGAGCTGGTTATCTCAAATTTTCCAACACTCTACGATAAATGTTTCTAGGGTAAAAAGAACCGTTGTCTTGCAGGCAGCAAAGAACTCAACATTTTGAGAGGTCTGGAGATTGAAGCGCAGGTTCGACCATTGTGGATAAACAAATTGAGACCTAAACTTGGCTTTGGAAAGGTTTTGCAGGGCATTGTAACAAAGCCACCCGATTCCTCTGTGTAGAAAAAAAAGCTCCTCAAAAAAGGACCCCCGAGATTTGACTTCCACCACGCCAGCGTGCCGAACGAGGTATCCAATGAAATCAGTTGAGAGATCATCTCTTCCTTCTCTTCCTCCCCACCCGGTCCCCACCTTGCCACCTTTCTTCTTTCCCAGAAAACTTCGACCTTCCAATTTGGCTGCCTTAAAGGTGACGGCTCCCCGTGATCTCTCTGTGATCTCTGTTCCAACATGGACATCTGCGTGTTAAACTGAACGGAGCTTCAAAAGTTTTCATATGAATCTATTTTAAGTGAAGCAGCATATATAAGTGTTGAGTTAGAATTTATTGCTGATATAACTTTATATATATAGTTATATGTATTACTGTATATTTATGTTCAAAGTTCAAGTTGTTGTAAGTTCTTCCAAGTTGCTCGGAAAGGCCCATACTTCATGGCCAGGCCCTGCATGTGAAAGGAGAGAAGGGGCAGAGAACCAACTAGACCAACGAGATCCAGGGAACTCGATTGAAGCTCGGTGAAACTAAGTCCAAGTAGGTCAGTGAAGTTCACTCTTCAATTGGATTCGGTTCTATAAAGTTTTTATACTAGATCAGTAGATCCTTTTGGAGATACAAGGAATACCAGTCTTATGTGGTACCTGCCTATATTTGAATATAATTTGCATATGATTGAATTTGTTTGTTTGTCGCTCACATATGTTCACATAACATGCGGCTCGAAGTCTGCCTAGGAAGAGCAACATCAATGAACATCCGATCGTTCATACAGTTCATACCTTTCATCAGTTTATGAAGTAAACATTAGTAAACTGTCGTGCGAGAACTTCCAAGCCTTCAGATCCTCGGGGACTTTCTGGTTCGCTTGCTCCAGGTTTTCGACCTCGGTTTGAAGGAGCCAAATGTAATGACTAAGGGCGACTAAGGGCGACTAAGGGACCAAGGCAAAAACTGTACATCACACTCAAGCACGGGCCACAACTATTGACTGGAATAGTGAATAGTTTGCATATGTTTGCACTGATTGAGCATTGTTTCACACAGTTTTACTTGTTCGTGCTTTCTCATCAGCAAATCAGCACCCGACCAACAGAGCAGCCATCTTTTTATTCTGTTCGTCGTTGGTAAGGAGCGTGTAGGCCTTACAATGGAACTGGGCCCCACCATCAACACTTCTAGCAATACGATGCAATACTGCAAATGTGTACGAATTCAGACTTCGAAGGATGTGGGTGATCAAAACGACAAAGAGTCGGAGAATCTACTTAGCTCCAATCATCTTGGGTATTATTGAGTCAAAAAAGAGATCCCAAAAACCGTTGAACAAAGCTGCAAGTGAGGTCACTTTGCATTTCCCATAAATTAGCCAGTTAAGTTTTGAGGGTGTTGAAAGCAAAGCAAATCAACATATCGTGTCACAAGATCAACCTCCAAGACTAGGTTTGGAAAAACACCCGCATGCCAGATCATGCAAGTCTGCCACCAAGTGTGCAGTCCAACTCTCCTTATTAAAGTACTATCTGACTCTCTATGGTCCACAAATGTACACAACGTGAGAGATTGTTGAAGGTTTTGAATGCTGAGAATCTTTCAGTCTATGCACAGCAGGGCCTGTCCCTCAGCACCAGCGCGCCCAGTGCGTCCCACTCGATGAGTGTGCCTCAAAGCTTGAAATGCAACTTGTGCAAGTCTAAGACGTCTAGAAGAATTAAAGATCATTCGATGAAAGCTATATAATCTGAACTATACAATTATATAACTGATGTGCCAAGAAACTAGCAAATGGTATCAAAGTATTGAGTCACACGGAGTTTCCTTGCCATTGGCTCGCCTGCCCGCAACTCAAGCTGTCTCGAAGCATCTGTGCACCCCAGCGTCTCGATATCTCGAGCAGCATCATATGACACCACAGTAAAGATGCTGGGCAAGTCCAGACCTACAGAAGAAAGATCAAGAAAAACACATTTTTTACAAGGTTTAGCATGCTGAAACCAATGACTTGGCATTGAAGCTGTGTATACCAGTACTTTGAGAATTTCAGAAAGAACAATTGCAAGTCTGAAACTTTAGGAGCTTTCCTGTAAGAAAAATGGGTAGCCCTTCACTGACATTACTGGCCCAGGTATCTTAAAAGTGATGGTCTGTTGCCTCCGTACATGCATATACATATGTATCGATATATATATATATATAATATATATGTATGTATATCCATATCTACATCATCTTGGTGTAAACTCTGAAGTGATTACCTGAAATGCCAGCATCTAATTGCAAAAAAATGGAAATTCTGTTTGCTGAAACTTGTTGATCTTTTTTCCATCTGTTTCCCTTCGCCATGGCAGATGGGCTCATTCTCCAGCAACTTCCCAGTGTTGATCTCGAGGAGACCATGGGACAACTCCAGATATCTTGTCACTCAGGAAAGAGATCTTGCGGGGACTTCCTGTGTAGAGCACAACACTTTTGACCTCCAAAAATTCCAAGGCCGTTCTGACCGCTTGATATTTTCGCAGATCTGGAGGAAATCCCAACTGCAGATTAGCATCCTCCTCATTCAGTCCACTGTCTTGCAAGACATAAGCCCGTAGTTTGTTGCTCAAACCGATGCCTTTCCCTTCCTGTCCCTGCAAATACAGTAAGATGGCATAAGGATGGCTTGGATTCCCTAGCACTGTTTCGATGAAGCTTCGTAGTTGCACGCCGCACTGACACCGGGTGCTTCCCAAGGCATCACCTAACAAACATTCAGAGTGCACACGTACGCAGACACTCTCCTTTTTGGCCACCTTGCCCTTCACCACCGCAACGCAGCGTGCTCCTTCTTCCTCGGGGAAACACATAACTCGGACCAACTCTTCCACACCTGAAAGTCGTTCCCATGCAACGGCCTCTGGTGCGGCTCTACAACCAACTCGAGCACCCCTCCTGAGTCCGACCCGCACCACACACGTCAGCTTCAGCCCAGCCAGTGTTGAGGCTGCTCCGAAAAAAATGGCAAAGCTCTGAGTTCGAATTCTTTGGAACCAGTGCTTTGAGCAGCGAAAATTCTCGGACAGTTTCGGACATTGAAGCGGTGGAATCTGCCATGGGGATGCCAAGGGCTGTACAGAACGCAGCATGAAAAAATTGCATTGCAAATAAGATGCTCAGTGGCGAAGCACTATATGATAGGCATATTGAATGTGCGTGCTCTGGGATGATGTCCATTTTCGTTTAGGATCCGATGATTGCCATGGGGTTGTCAAATGTAAACCCTTCCATACTGTTGCCTCCTTTTTACAAGCCCCTTGTTGCACACTCTCATGGAATCTGTATGGAATCCATTGAAAATCCATTTCTTGAATTGGTTCCCTTCAATTTCCTTGTGGTTCCTTTGAATGACTCTAGCTGCTCTAGCTCTAGCTGCTGGAAAGCTTGACTCTTCGATGCAGAGAGAAAGTGGGTGCAACGGGGAGCAAGCGGACATAATTGTATACATAATTTGACATAAGTTATTGACTCTTTAGTGTACTTCACCTGTGCATCATGGGCCTCTTGCAGCCACGTCCGTCGCGATGAGAACGTCAACAGCTCCTGAGGTGATCCAAGAAAAGGCGAGAGAGAAATTGGATCGAGAAGGTCTGTCAAACAAAGGGAAGGGAAGGGAAGGGAAGGGAAGGGAAGGGGAGGGGAGGGGAGGGGAGGGAAGGGGAGGGGAGGGAAGGGAAGGGAAGGGAAGGAATGGAAGGGCCCAGAGAAGGGTCTTGAAGGCTGCAGGGCATCGCAAGGCTGTTGAACTAAGCCTTTGCACAGGTCATAAATGAGTTGGGCAGCTATGATCGGGTGCACATGCAACGTCATGTGCACGTCAGCATCTGACCACAGCCCAAGATCATGTTTAAGTTGACGGATCCTGAAAGATCTGAGGACAGTCCTCTTGAAAAAGGTCAAGCCTTCCTCGTTCGCATGAAGCCACCTTACCTCACCTGACACCACAATTAAAATTTGATAAAATGTGTCGAGCTTCTTTTCTTCACGCTCTTCAGAATCCGCATACGTTCACCTGGTCCAAGGCCGCAAATCAGACTTGTTTCAAGGCAAATCGATCACCTCTCTGCTTTGTCATGACATTGCTATGTCTAATTTGTTCATGCTCTTTCACTTCAACACCGCGCAAAAATTCACTGATATTCCGACCTTGGTCAAGATCTCCATGTAGGAATTCGGTCTTTTTACCAAGAAAATCTTGAAAGTTTTGGGAAAGCCTCGGGGTCTTCGACAAATGCTGCGTACTGAAGTGTGAGCTGTTGCAACTTGGATCTGGGAGATGAACTGACAAATCCATGTGTAAAGATGTGTAAAGAGCGAGGGACAGAGTGCGCGAAGGTCTTTGACGTATAGCGGTAGTTGGAGAGAGAGAGAGAGACGGGAAAAAAACAAACTCTGGCGCTGTAAAAGTCATGTTTTTCCATGAGGATCTGAAGAAATGGCTGTGAAGTTCTGAAGGATGTTTGTTCTTACAGTATTAGTGGTGTCCTTTCTTATAGCAGAAAAGCCATCTATCATTGTCAAACTGCCTAGCTGACAAGGTCTGAAAGCACACACATCCTTTCTCTTCGCCACTCATTTGGTTCGGCCATTGGATCAGGTGGCTCTACACGCTGTGAGTCATGAGTCAAGTAGGAGCACCGAACACAGAAATGAAAAAGGTATCTTCAAAAGATAGCAAAAAAAATCAAAAGAAACATGTCCCTGACCATTGAGATCCCGCCCCGGCTGCAGCTCTTGGTTCCATTCCAAGATAGCATTCCACTTTGCTTGATGTAGTTTGTCTTGCATAGTCTGATTCTAAGAACAGTCAGAACATCGCTCAATGCTGGAAATTTGTTGGGCTTTTACGTTCAGTTTGAATGCCTTTGCGTCAAAGCTAGCTTGGTACTGCTCGTGGTGCCATCGAGATGTAAACTGTTTGAGATGTTTGACATTTAGCCTCGCAATGTCTCGTAGCTCTCAATACCCCAGACCCCATTTCCACAAGGACCAGCTCCTAGGCAATCTAAGAAAAGAAACTCCTCTGCGCTCTGGATAGACTTCACGAAGACCAACAACTGCCACGGCTGCAGCGTTGCAGCAACATGTCTGCATATGAACACAGATCTCCAAATGTTGGTTTGCACGTTGAATTACCTTTTACATGTCCATTTTGTCTCTTTTTCATCCTTTTCCATAGCTCAAAAATTGTCTGGCCCAAGAAAACCAACGTGCCAAGAGAAGTCAAGAGTTCATTCCATGTCTTTTGGGGATCGCTGCTTCCAAATCTTGGTCCAGCCTGCCCCCGCTGAAGCATGGTATCAACGCGCTTGGATAACCATGCCTTGGAGGTCAGTTTCAAAGAGTGTAAGCGGAATGTCTAATGAGGAGCTTTTATAGACGTATATATATATATATATAATTATATATACTGTACTGGTACGCTATATATATGCTTTGATATGTTTTGATATGCCATAATGTAAAGGAGTAAAGGTCTTTTCTGATCTTCCAAGATGATCAGAAGAGGGTGGTGATATGTTATGCATGGAAGGATCATGAAGGATCATTAAGCTGCGTCCACACTCTGCTCAGAAAGCCCCCAGCGCCCAATGTTGCCCCTCCAAATCTCCCGGTCATCCCACAATCACAGCTAAGGGCTGCCTCCCCCAAGGTGCCTCCCCCCCCATCCCCAAATTCTGGAAGGAGACTGGACCACATGTTTTCTGAAGCCGAAGTAATGCTTGAAAATGAATGAATCGCATGCCTGGTTGAGATATGTGCTCTACTGTTTTTTATGCCCGGATCTACAATGCTTCACAAGATTTGCTTGAGATTCGCCAATTCAAACAAGAAGGACTGTAAAAAGGACATCAAAGCTGTATAAATTGATGACACTCTGACAGGCTTCTGACCTTGTCGTCTTGTGTTGGTCTGTCTTTTCCGTCATGTTTCAAAATCAAACAGATCAAACTACGACATTACAAGTTGGAGATGCCGAGTGTGCTCTCAGACCATGGCCCACTTCTCGTCTTCTGTTTTCAGCACCTCCACGAACTGTTGCACATTTGCTGCAGCCTTCGCAAGACGATGCGCAACAAGAATCTTGAGGATTGTCTTAAGTTAAAGTCTTAAGGATTGTCAAGGAGTGCGCCCGCCTCTTGTTTCCCACCGAACAGTGTTGCCAAATGATGCAACCAAGAGACCAAGATCTGTCATTTCTTGTCTACCGAATGATGTCGACGCTATACATTGACATGTCGGTGGCTTGGTGTATCCAGTTTGGGGGATGAAAAGGTGATGCAAGATGCCGCAATCACTCAGCCTATCAGGCTTTCAAGATGTGCAAAGTATCAGCCAGCGGAAGGTGTTGCAGTCTCTCAAACTAGGACAAAATCCGAATGCAAACATTTGCAAACAGGGAAAAGAATGGGAAGAGATAGCACGAGATGGATAGCAGCCGGAGTTGTCTGGAGAGTTTGTCTGTTCCCAGTCCTGCCCAGCTTCGCCAATCGTGATACGTACGGGCTGTTGAAGCAAATCACCTGGCAGAACCAGTAGAAAGATGTAGAAAGACGACACATTCACTGAACTGTACACTTTCTACAAACTCCTTCATTTGCTACATTGTTTTACACTTTCTAATTCTCAGTCCGCACAAATGGAGGACGGTACCCGAAACAAACCTGTGCGGCCACCTGGAGAGTCGGCTGAATCCATGATTTGATGAATTCAAAAAATCATCCATCATTCAAAATAGGAATTCAAATTGATGAATTCCCAAGAAAAATGAGTAAATGAAACATGGCAGGGCAACGTGCCAGTTTCTCTATCTTTGGCCTTGGGCATCTTCCAACACAATTCACACCAGGATCCGAAACACCGACACCACTTCACTAGAAAGCCAGGCACTGGTTGTCAGTGAATTGAGCGGGATCCTCCCCTGCAACCATGCTAGCGGCATTTTTTGACTTGCACCTAAGGGAGCAAGCGATCGGTTCGGGTGAAACCCGGCCTCGCTAAAGTGCAAGAGCGGGCGGCACAGATGTACAGCAAAATAAAGAGCTAAATGACTTTAGTTCTGCGCCCTTTGGGCGGAAAGACTCCGAATCCCCTCCACGGAACACTCTGTGGATCAGCAGATCTGTGGATTTCGATTGCTCGGAGGCCACCGGGTTGGCAAGTGGAACTGTCGTGAACATTGAGCCAGCTTTGCAATCCAACAGCTGCAAAGATTTGAAATAAGCAACATTTTAATGTATCCCGAGCAGGGAACCAATTCGGAAGAAGTGCGAGCGGCAAACAAATCGAATCCAAGCCACATAGAGAGACAGGTGAGAGAGAACTAGAGATACAAGCGGGAGAGAAGAGCCTGCTGACCTGGGAAACTGTTCAAAGGAAGTGGTGGACCAGCGTAGGTTGGTAGCCAGTAGAAGGAGACAAGTGAAGAGATTGAAGAGATAAGAACCCAAGAGATGAGCATTTAAGAGGTTGATAAGCGGGAAGCAAGCGCGTGAAAGACAAGGGGGGGACAACTGGGGACCAGTAGAACAAAGTTGGTCGACAAATAGGCAGTGGGAAACAAGAAGAATGTTGGGTGGTGTAGAAGTGAGAATTTAAGTGGGCAACATGCCTGGCAGACAATTGCAATGCGAGTAGAAAAGCAGGAGCAAAACCAGCAAGACTGTTAGCGGATGACAAGTCAGAAGATAAATGGGCACACAGGTCGGACTTTAAGTCGGAAGCAGCTGTGAGATAAGTTGAAAAGAAGAGGGAATTCAAATGGGAGACAAGGGGGGGACAAAACACGGGGGAGGCAACTGCAAAACAAGTCGGGAGGGAGACAACTGGAAGATATCCAGAACCCTCCTGGAACGATGTCAGCCCTGGAAAATGGAGGCAAGTCGCGATACCGCCCCCGACTTCCAGAGATGGAAATTGCATGCTATATGAAGTTATATATATATATATTGTTGTATATGAGCGAGCGGCAAAACCTCAATTTAAAATTATGGAATATCTCAATTGTTATCGTTTTTGGGAGTTCACTATATCGTTTCCCAGTGTTTTGTTACGTTATCGTTTTTGGGAGTTCACTATATCATACTATATCGTTTTACAGGTCCCGGAGCCATTTCTGAAGATATTCCAGCCGAAGAGTAAAGTTAACTACGGAGAGTTAAGCCTTTCTCTCATATGTTTTATATACCTTTGTCTCCCAATTTGTGTTCCGCCCTTCGTCTCCTGCCTTTGTCTCTTGCTCTTTCTCTTCCAGGCTTCCCGGGTTGCAAGGTTGCAGGGTTCCACAGGTGCAAGGTTCCAACGCTCCAAGTTTCCAGGGGCCCAAGGTTGGAGGGCTCCACAATGGCAAGGTTTCAAGGTTGCAGGGTTCCAATGTTGCACGGTTCCCAGGTTCTATGGTTCCAGGGTTCCAAGGTTCCAGGAGACATGATGCACCGCTCCCCTCCCAGAGATTGAAACCCAACTGCATGGCTGTTGGGAACTTGTGAACCACTTAGCAAACGTGCACGTAGACTTGATTGCTTTGATTGGCAACATATTGCTTCAGGCAATTTCATTTAAAATGTCCAACTATTCACTTAAGACATCTATTTATTTGAGTTATAGTGATGCCTTCCCACTGTGGAGCCTCCTCTTAAATTTTAAAGATTGCACTTCGAGTGGTAGCATGTCATCAAAGCTCCAAATCTTTTGCTGTGCGAAGTTTGCCATCGATCTTTGCTTGCTTCTTGTCTGCAATAGGTTTGAAACAGGAATGTCTAGCTGGAACAGTGCTCTATGTCAACAGAAGTTCCTGCCTTTCTTGGTTTTCTTCTCCCCTGGAAAGAATATCTTACACCACCATCAGTCTGGGTGCACTGGCATGAACTCTGAGCACCCGTCATTCGCAAGGTCTTGTGACTTGGCATTTGGAGCTCTGTGACCGTTCTCATGCTGCACTTCGGCTCATGGGACAAGCAAATTTGCTTGGATCCAAGTAGTTTGCAACTGCTGTCGTAAGCAAGTGTTCCTTGGTGGCGTAAGCTAGCAGCGGCTTGAGCAAAACGGAGCTAGAAACGACTCTGAGTGAAATGCAGCCGTTGCTACAAGGACAACAAACAGAGTTTGAGATGAACAAAAGATTCAAATGCAAAGCCCTGCCGAAAAAAACATACTTCACCTTCAGAGCTCACTTTAACAACTGTTCTTTGAAGAAAATCGATGCCTGCTGCCATAAATGATGTTGGAAGTGTTGGGCATTGACATGACCACTGCTGTTTTGAGAACCAATTTGACATAGACCTTGCCGCAAAACGCTACTGAGCAGCTGGAAGCTCTTCTGGCTCCTTGCGCGCTGGGAGATACAACAGGGCCAACGGGCAGTGTCGAGTGCTTCTGCAAACTTGTAAACTAATCCATGTAAAGGCAAAGACCAAAAATGTAGAGAAAACCATGGACTCTGCAAAAAAACTTTTGACACATTCTCAAACTTCTCAATTGGGTTGCATTTCCCCTCCTTGGCTTCAAGCAACAAGGCGCAGGACAGAACTGTTTGTTTCATGGACTTCAAAACGACACCTCAGATGTTGGACGCAAAATGAGATGTTGGACGCAAAGCATCTAGGCCTACACCTCATTGCCATTCTAGCTTTCAAAACATACGTGCACATTGTACATGTATATATATATATTAAATGTATACGCCAAGCAGAGTAAATAAATACATGTACATATATTATGTACGTGTACATAGAATATTGTAATATACATGTATACATATTCACATGTAAACGTCCACATGCAAAAATCCTCTCAAGCTATCCATGGAGAGAAGGGGCAGCATTCAATAGCACTATGTGTTTGCAACTCAGAGAAGCACCTGCTTCACAAGTTGAATGCTCTCAAGTTAGTTGATGGTCAAGCATTGCCATATAAACAGCTAGAGCCCGGTCCAGACCCACAGTCTACTTAATCTAGTGCAAAACTTGACTCCCCGTTCGTCTCAGCGGTTTCTTTGACAACTGCAAAAACGTCAAAGCAAACGATTCTGCCAGAAGAGGGTGGAGCAAGCATCGTTTCAAACGTGCGAATTTGAAACCATTGGTAACTAATAGTTTTTTTGAAAATGAAAGTAAACAGGAATCCTCAAAATATGTTTCTGAGTACTAGATATTTTTAGTTCTTGTATGCTATTGTTTACTTTTTAAATCCGGTGATCGTTCTTTTTTGCCTGCCCTCAGCTGGAGCTTTCAGAGGTGGCAAAAGGTCTGGTCTCTGTAGGTTCTACTAATGCATCCTGCATTTACATGTTCACCCGGGCGCCGTTTCGACTCTGCGCCACAAATGATAACGACCAAGGACAGATCCTTGGGTTGGGCCTCGGAATTCTGCATTCTCTGTCTTCTAATGACTTTCTCCGTTCGATTGAATCATCTTATTTTGGCTGTTTGCTTTTGAGCCTTCATTTGATTTCTAGCTTTGGGTTTGTACGGCTTCCGTGTCCTTTTCTACTTTGTGCCTGTCAAGAAGACGCTTGGTAGGGTCGCAGCTCGACGGAAGGAGATGTGTACATCACTGGATGCTGTACTTTGGACGGTTGATGACGGTTGCAGTATGTACTACTGAAACGTCATAGCTCTGAAGCCTGACAACCCTTGACCCGAAAACCAAAAACACAACAAGAATAAACAAAAAAACAGGAAACTACAAGGGGAAAAATCAGGAAACTATGAAATCTGCATTTTCAAAACATGAACCCCAAATCGTTTTCATAGTTGATACCTGCGAATGTCTGGTTATAGCCGTTGCACAACCTCCATGCCCTATACAGCCTATACATACAAATTCAATATGTTCAACCCATTTGGCAAACGCTTTGGGAGTCCGTGTGTCCATGAGTGGAGTTGGTACAAGCTTTCATGACCTTTCACGGGTTTGGCCAAAGCTGAGCTCGCAGCACACAAAAGAAGAAAACATAAATCAAAAAGCTCAACTTTGCTCAAAGAGACCAATTCACACTACAGGCTTTCTTGTTCCTTCAATGATCTTGAGATCTTGGTGATTCTAATCCCAGACACTCACCGTTGCCCCAGTCGCACGCTGAAACGCGACTTCCAAATATTGCTGCGTCTGGTAGAATTTGCAGCCCAGTAGTTTGCAGATCCTTGATTGCAAGGCAGAATTTACTGTGAACCAACAAACATACGGCCTGATGGCCTTTGGTGATGCGACTCTCTGAGAAATAGGTGTGGCAAACCGAGAGCCTTCTCTTGCGAAGTTGGTGGCTTGGTGGCAGTGTGCAGATAATTCTGGCCCTTAAGCATTCAAGACACTTGCTGCCCTGCGTTTGTTTTAAGCACTTCCTGGTTCTCGCCCATTGACTGCCGTCCAACAACTTTCTCCAAGCGTCAGCATGGGCTTTTTGATGAAAGCTTTCTTTACCAACCAGGGACCTTCTTCCACAGCCAGGATGAGCTTGAACCGCGCTCGCCCT
>VSDK01009061.1:136094-147561 GCA_009767595.1 Symbiodinium kawagutii | reverse complement strand
GATCACCCAAGATGAAGTTCACTACCAGCAGGAAACGTTGCTCGCCTGGAATCCAACATCAGCTCTGTGTCCTTTGGTCATCCTACTTCGCTCAGGTTGCAATACTTTGGAGACGCAACAGAATCAAACAACAGAATACTTTGGTGGTCGACCTTCGGTTCACCTCGGTTCACCTCGACTTAGGTTGACCTGGCTTGACCTGGGTTGACCTTGACCTTGAGCTGATTGTCTATGTTCTACAGTTCGGCTGGTCAGCGCCGCACCATCCTTTCTCGCGCTGGCAGGGTAGAAGTCGGGATGTTCAGATGCACAGGAAATCTGTCCGTGATCGCCTCGCTCCGGTCTTCAGCAAAATCTAGACATGTTGGAAACATGTTCAGACTATAAACACCTTTGCGCAACTAAAAGATCCTGATGCATTTGACATGTCTTAGCATCTGTCAATTTATTGTTTTGGATTCTGTGACGTGCAAATGGGTGAACTAAGTCGTGGGCCAACTGCCACCCAATCCTTAGAGAGGCACAAGATTCTTGTTTGGCGCAAGATTCGTACAGGCCATAGAAAAGTTTTTCCAGCAACAGATAGATAGATAGATAGACAGATAGATAGATTGGCAAACAAATAGATGTCGGCAAATCGATAGACAGGTAGTTAGATAGACAGAAACGTAGACAAATAACCCAAGAGACTGTCATCCACGCATCTCAGCCAGCCTCCCAATTTTGGAAGTTCGTGAAGTACTACTGGTATGAAAACAATAAATGGCGATGCTGGCGCAATGTGATTTCTGCCCAGTGCTCTGCATGTCAAAGTGATGAAATTCAAACAAGCTCGGGTCAACAGCGGGAACTATGACTCTCTTAAATGTGATGAAACAGTAAGTTGATCGTCCTAAATAAAGTATGATGCTTTTGGGGGGCGTCGCTCCTCAAGGTCCCCTGTCGCTCCTCGCAGTAAAAAACAATTTTTGTAATGCGACGACGGCCCGAAGACTAAATCAAATAAACCATCTTTTGACCATGGCTCATATGCTGCGCGTACGATTTCATGGAAAAGAGACTGCTAGACATGTCAAATAGTATGCCAGTACGTCTTGAAAACAAGCAAAGCACCTGGATATCAATACAGCTGAACGAGGTGTGTGAAAGTGCATCAGCGCACTAACACAGAGAAACAAAAAGATTAACCACGTGATAGATATATATATATATATATATATGTGCTTAAAATTGATCAGTGCAAATTGATGCAATGCATCTTACACGGTGCACATTCTGCGGTGCGCTGCGGAATGTCGCGGAGAGCTGGGCCAAAAACTCTGACATAAGCAATGTGCAACTGCAACAACCTTCCAGGCGACATGTAACCAATGTGGTCATTGAATACATTCATTATCATTAATTTAACATAACCATTCTATACATCACATATCTCAACATAGCTCAATCTAATCCAATGTCGGTGCAAACAAGATGCACAATGGAGTAGCTCAAGCATAGTGCTGCAACACGGCAGCTTCCGTCGATCTCGGAAGTAGGTTTCCTTGGAAAATCTAAAGATTTGAAATCTGCCTGACTGAGGCACTGAGCATGATTTTGCTGCGAGAAACGTGTTGAATGCAGCTTAACTATTTTTGGTCAGGGAGTCGAAACGTGAAAAGTGGTGGCTAACGAGGGAGCCATCTCTCAAGAAAGTCCTAAACAAAAGATTTCTGCAAGAGTCACGGCTAAGATCAAAAGTCATTAATTAGCCCAACTGCAACTCCAGTTTGAACGTCCGTTTTCTATCTTGAGCCTCCTCTCATAAAAACGACTCTATTATCCTGTATTGATTTATCCTGCAGACATCCCTCCTTCCAAGCTTTCCAAAACCAAGAATCCGATCGAATCCGCCAATTATTGCAATCACCTTGGGAGGACATTCAGGGGCAGCATCTCATCACTCACACACACACACAAACAAACACACAAAGAATTGCTCCGATTTCATTGAGAGCCTCCAAACAGCATGCTAGCTACTGAATTAAATGTTGCCAAGCTGCCCAGATTCCATGAGTTTGGTAAGTGCCCTTTGGGACAGTTTTGCATGCGCGTCTTCAAGTTCATCCGCGGTGCCTGTGACTAAGTTGCGACCGTGAAATCTCTCACTGGCGACTATAGGATGTGAGGTTGTCGGATTTGCGACGGTATCCATCCATGGTGGAAGCCATTTAGCTTCACTGCACGTTAGTGCTGGGCTGTTGATCTGCCCTCGTACTTGTGTAGATGTGCAGTGATGAATCATTTTGCAACATGTTTTCCAAGATTTCACAACTTGCTCAGCTTGGGCTCTATGCTCCAGCAGTTTACTTGGCTCTATGCACACTTGAAAGGGTTCTGAAGGATGGTACACCCCTTAGCCCCTAGACTTTGCATACTTTCGAAACCTCCCAGGTGTTATGTGAAAACCCTGACAGAGAGATTTGTGGTCACATCTCTATGATGTCATGTGTCAGATTCGATTTTCAAATTTCTATGTTGTCCAGATATCCATTCATATTCTCTATATTTCTCTATGTTTCTCTATTCTCTATTTCAAAGTATTCAAATTTCATTTTATTTCTCTATACTTATCTCTATTTTCTTTATTTCTCTATATTTCATTTTATATTTTTCTTTGTTCGTTTTCTTTGTTCGTTTCATTTTTCATATCGGCGCGCCTTGCTGCATTTGGCCTTGCGCGGGGCTGAACTCTGCGCACCATCGTCTGAGCCTTCGCTCATGGAGAAGAAGGCATCCTCAGAGAGAACACAAAAAGAAAAAAAATATGAATGAAGGAAATATAACATGAAGTAAAACTTGGAAGTAACATGAAGTACATATAGATGCATAGAAAGATAATATTGAAAGCTTAGAAGTAGCACATCACATAGGAAACGCATGGTGCAAGTAAAGCATCACTGCGTTGCAAAACAGCTGACATGAACAAGGAACGAGCTTCACAAATGAAGTAAAATGTAAATTGTTCCAATCAAATGAAATGCACATGAGTTGCTAGCGAATGAACTGTATCATTCATAAATCATAAATATCAATATTACTGATTAGCTTTGATACTGGATTGAGTCATAAATTGGCCGATTGAACATCTCAATATTGTCCCACCACATCCCACCACCAACATTGGTGTCTTTTGTTATTTCAATCGAGGCTCATCCTCACCCTCTTCCGCACCATGTGGAGGCAGCCTTGGTTTGGTGAGAGGTTGATGTGGGACCATGGTGCAGTGAGCTCCAGCTTGAGACAAGTTGTCCAAGAGAGACTCCCTTTTTGTGTGAAAGAATCGATGTCTTGGAGTGAACAGCGAACACAGTAAACTGTCAGTACACTTGAGTGAAGTGAAGTCTTTAATGCTTAAACTTCAATGAGGTCTTAAATGAAGTCAACACTTACTTAATCAAGTGAAGTCTTCAATGCTCTCCCAAAAATCCTCACAAAGCTCTGGTGGTCGCCAAGAAACTCCAGCCGATCTGCGTTCCTGAAAACCGGTGACCGGGAAGCGGCAAAAGGCAAGTTTCAAAAGCAAAATAAGTAAACTGTTGCAGTAAACCAATGTTAAGTAATGTAAACTAATTAATGAAAATAATTTCAACTACAGCAATGTAAACTAATTACTGTCAACTACAGTAATATAAACTTGTGCCCACCCTACGCAGTAAAAAAACTCCAAAATCTTCAAAATGGCCAACACAAAATCGTTGGACAGGCTGTGAAAAGATGAGATCTGGCTCGGCCGCCTATGGTCTTCTCAGTCTTCTCCATTACTTGTATCATCTGGACCAGTCTGCCAGTTGTGGACCTCTGCCCTGGTTACTTTGAGATTCTTTGAGATTCCTTGTTCTTGCTTGTGGAGTGACTGGCTTCGTCCGTAGTCACATTTTGCAACCATAAAAAGAATCTACAACAGGATGCATGCCATAAGAGGATGCATGTCTCGCATGACCCAAAACTCCATGAGGTTGACATAGATTGATGTTCCGAAGCTTGATGAATTTAACAAATCTTCATGGATCCAAGCGCTGAATCTCCCTTGCAGCCCTCAATGACATGGCCTGGTCGTTGGCTCTGAGTGACTTGACACCTGTAGTGCAGCGAGAAAGAGTTGAGGAAAGAATGGAAGAAAAAATTGAAGAGTTGAAGAAAGATTCTGAAAAATTCTGAGAGAATTGGATGGCAAATAGAGTCAGAACATGAGCAAGAGTGGAAGCCAACAAGTCCGATGGTCCAATAAGTACGCATAATTCATCACGTACACAAATAGTGCAGGAATAGGGGCTCTTGCATCAATTGTTATAAGCTAATTCTCAGTGTGCCATAGAAATGCTAGCGGACTTTTGCAGTGATTTGGTGAGTCTTAGAAACTTCTGATACCTTTACAATACAAAGACTAAAGAATCTTAATTAAAGAAAATTAAAGAAGCTGTTGTTTAAGTTGAGCTTTTTACAAAGACTAAGTCAAGGCCAGTTCACTGTGTCGGTGTCGGAGTGCGACTGCGAATGACCCTGTGGAAGTGGTGGAGCAGGTCTCAACCTCAGAGGTCCCGGAACTTTGTCGCAGAGGTTTACCCTGTTTACCTTCTTTCTTAAGCTCCAGAACCAAAAAGAAATACAATACAAGTACAAGGAATCATTTTTTAGGAAACGCAACAAATATAGTAAATAATATCTTCTAAAAGAATCTTTCCCCAGGTTCTTCAACGAGTATGAGGACACACAAGGGAGCGAAAGTCTTCGGTATGCAATGAGGCAGAACACCTTCCGCACTTCCACGCTTTTTGAAAATCAGTTTTCGTTCAGTATGCCAGTGAGGCAACATCATACGCTACAGAATTGGCTCATTGCACTTGACATCTCTTTGATGCATCCTCTGTTCCTCATCTGCTCCTCATCTGTTCCATCACAGGCTTCCGCACTGCAAATGTGCCAAGAAGTGAGGATCCACCAACTGCCGTTTCACATCCTCCCGTTCGAGGACCTGGCGGTCCCAACACCCTTTATTTAAGTCACAGCTTTTCAGCTGTAAAATCATGTGAATTCACATCTCTTCTCTAAAATGCTTGCTTTGATACTCTTGCTTGTATAATTACTCTCGCTTAGTGACTCTTACTTACTTACTTACTTATTGACTTGCTTACTGACTGACTTACTTACTTACTTGCTTACTCTTAGAGATGTAAACTGCTGGAAACCATTCTTTCATGGATTCCTTGGCACCAAATCATTTTTCAGCCGTTATAATGTGCATATTTCAAAGTGCAGGAGTGGCGTACAGGCAGATTCCTTTCAACTCCACACGAGTCACAATAAGAAATGCCATCCTATCCATCCTATACACAATGTATCAAGATGCGATCACACGTGTCGACAGCGAATTTCCAAATTCCTACAGTCCTGCTTCAAAATCAACCAACTGTGTGCCCGCCTGGCAAATGGCTTTCACAATCAGCTGCAGCCGTTTCCTGCGATGTACCCTTTGGTCATTGAAGGTCGCTTGCCTCAAATTTATCAGGTGGAAAGCTGCATTGACTTCTCAAAGGCTGAGGATGGCTGATTCATTTGAGAAACGAAGTAGCTTGTCAAGTGACTTCTCTGAAATGTTTGGACTGATCTACTTAGTGACGCTATGGGCTGGAAGATGTCTTGATATGTCTTGATCGTTTGACAAGTCTCTTTCAAATCGCGGCTTTAGAACACCGAGTCACAATTTGTTTGAGGCAGCAGTTACCTTGAGAAGTTGAGCGTGTGCAGTTGGGCTGAGCCGATCCAGACTGCTGATAGTTTCCTTGGAAGTGCAGACTGAAGGCAGCTGAGGAGTCTCCATGAGTCTCCACGGCATCAAATCTGTGACAAAGCCAAAGTGAACAGGTTACAAAGCATTGAAAGAAGGCCTGAAAGATGCCTGAAATGTGTTCTGAAAATTTCAGCTTTACTCAGAACCAAGTCTTCATTATCAAAGTCTTCTCAGTTCCGCCCTTATGCTGCGCTCCGATATTTCCTCTTCCCCCAATTCTTCTCATCCACCAAGGACCGACTTTGCCGGAACTGCCAAGCTGCCAAAATGATCGGAAACACTACACGTGCACGATCCGCACCAGCTGCATCCACTGTCTCACGATCAAAGTCTTGACCCAAAGCTGAAGCAGCAGCCCTGACCGTGGCTGCAAGCAAAATGAAAGGAGTTGCTCAAGTTTTCATTTGTTCACTTTTGCCTTTTGCGATCTAAAGGTGCTCCATTTGTTCAACTTGAATGCACCAGTGAAAACACGCAGCGGAGTCTCATTGACTGAAGTTTATCATGTCTATCCATTCTTAAAAGCAGCATCTGAACGGGGCTTGCAGGCTCTGGCTGAGTTGTCCGCTCAATCGTCTCCACTGCGACTCGTCTGTGAAGCAAGAAGAAGAGCGGGGCGAGATGCTCCTCTACAAAAAGACTGTAGCAGAAACAAAGGAATGCTCCTCCACAAATCGTTGTACCCCCCAGCCATCCCAAAATCAACACTTCTCTTGGAGGACTCTCCAATTTTGAACACCTTCGCATGGACAAAGCCACATATTCACCCATGAACGACTGGTGTCAAGTATAATGAATGCCCGAAGTCATCAGTTTTGAACCTGGAAGTCTGACTGTGCAAAGAAACGATAAAAAGATCATACTGCCCGTTTCCAACAACCATTCCAAACAAATCAAATGTTTTAAAGAATAGAATTGAATAAATTCTATCTAAATTGAATAGAATTGAATAGAATTAAATAGAATTGAATAGAATTTCAGTCAAAGACCGACTCTTTCGTTTTGCTTCTCTGACTCTCATGGTACCTGCACTTCAGCAATCTCCAACTCAGCACTGCCAGGACCTTGAGCTCGGAGGAGATACCTGGGAAGGTGCCAGGTCAGGTCCGTGCCTAACATTGGTCTGACGAGTGAAGTTATGAAGAAATTGAAGAAGTAAACTAAGTAAGAAGTGTAGAAGAAAGAAAGATTCAAGAAGAAAGAAGCTTTAAGAAGTAAGAAGAAATTCATTCATTGATGAATTCATGAAAGATTGAAGTTGAAGTATGCAACTTTGAGACAAATGTCAAAGATCTCGTTTCACCACAGAATGTGCTGTAGAAGGCCTGTAGCATGTGCTGGTGATTCCAAGCTGCAGTCTCTGCACCCATGGAGAAAAAGCACGCGTGACCTCGTCCAGCACCGTCATTCGTGCCTTGAATCGCCAGTGAATCCAGTTCTCCCAGAGCAACAGATCCAAAATGAAGAGAAGAAATGAGAATACGTGTATAATATATATATATATACATATATATATATATATATGATTCTTGGATGGTTTTATATGTGATATATAATTATCTGGCTCATTCATAAACATTGCACATAGTCGAGCACTCCCTAAGCAATTGCATCTGAAAAAGTAAATCGGTTGACAGCTGTACATTCTTCACAACACAAGAAGAAAGCTAAATACAAAATAAGAAAAAGTTGGAAAGAGTTTTCAATAAACTTCTTGCAGCATCCTGCCTCAACGGACGCACTATGATAGGCTTTCAGCTGCCACTGACTCCATTTGACCTGAGCCGAAAAGATTCGGTCCCCAAATTGTCCTAGTTCATACGACCAATCCTCGACTTGATTGAGTGCTTCCCACTTGAAATATAAGTAACTTTGTCACGCGAGCCTTCCTCTCAACAGATCGCTTGGCATTCTTTCTGCAAATATTGACTCTAATATCTGTCACGGGATTCTTCCGCAGAGGGTTGTACCAACACCTTAAAGGTTTCTCAAGTCTACAGTCGTCTACAGTCAAGGGTTTGAATCTAATCATTGCACATTCATCTCTATAACTTATCTCCAGCAGTATCTCAGTATCCTTCAGTATCCGCTGAAACACAGATCCATAAATGCCAAAGTGCCATGAACTTCAGACGTCGCATTGTGGGATGGATGTCACCTGCTGGCGGTGGCGATCGAACACATGCGGCTGAAACTAAGAAAGCACTTTGCAGATGGGGAAGAAATGGGGAAGGAGGAGGGGAGCTTTTTTTATCCAGTTCAGAGTGCAACTTAGTTCATCATCTGCTCAGAGACCCAAGTGCAAGGTCCTCAAGATGGTCTACAGAATGTAGGCATGGCATGGCATGGCCATGTCCCAAATTCGACCTTCTCCATGGCTGGTCTCATGCTGAAGCTCCTGTGCACATGGCAATCAATGCCGATTCTATGCTTTCTATGTGCATTGTGCATTCTTCTATGCATCCATTCTGCTTTCTTCTATGTATTTCTATTTCTTCTTTCTGTTTTGCAAACTTCGTGAAAGCTGGCGCTGTCCTGGCTGCCCCAATACTTGGCCCACTGATAGCCTCCAGCACCACCCAGCAATGCAGCCAGAGCCAGGCCGGGCACCACCAGTGGTGAGGCTGCCACACCCAAGGCTCCGCCAAAAGCGGCGCCCACCTCAGCGAGACTAACGAGACTTCATAACAGTCCGACTTTGAACTCTCCCTATCTGAGAGAAGATCTCTTGATATCTCTTGATATCTCTTGATATCTCTTGATCTCATTTCTCCAAATCTGCTCCGAAAACAAAGCAGTGAAGAGATCGAAGAGATCCTCTTGAGTCTCTCTGAGTCTCTCTGAGTCTCTCTGAGTCTCTCTGAGTCTCTGACCGCGCCCAACTTGTAACTTCTCCAGGAGCTCCTCTCCTCGCGCCGAGCTTCACGCAGGTTTTGGGCGAGTGAAAATCTGTGCACCAACTGTTCTAAAACAATCGATACAAGTTACCAGACATGTTTAGGTGTTCACATGTGTTGGGGATTCTCGTTTGAACTTTGAGCGATAACAAACGACTTCAAACCCAAAGCGACCCACTAAAAGCGCCAAAATGTGAGACAAACCAATGGGCCTTCTGGCCGCCTAAGAATGAAAAGCTTGTTGTGGGGAGACACTGCCTTTTCAGATCGAAAATCAAGGGAATGCATTCCGTACACCCAAATGCGGCCCTCATGCCAGGTCAGCATGAGCTCTGAACCCGATTCAAAACCATAGAACGCCTATGCGTCTGGCGGTGTCTGACTGTGGCAGATTGCGTCTGTCTATGTGGTTTTGTGGTTGTGTTGTTCTTTGCCTTGTCTTGAACTGGGCTTGACTATCTCTCCACATAAAAGGCTTGAATGTGTCTAGCACAAGGCTTGCATTCTGCATTTCGTATATGCATGATTTGCAATAGCATGCCATTACATCTATGCAGAGAGAGAATGTCATAATCGTGAGAATGCTTTCAACTTTGGAAACCTGAGGGAATCGTTTTGACTTGTTTGCCAAACCGCCCCACACATAGTTGAAACACGACCGTAGCCCGTGCAAAAGACTGTCCATCTCCATATTGAGATGGACACCAATTCATTTTTGCCGAAGATCTACATTTTTTCCATGTCCAGGTGTTAACGAAATTTAAAGACTCGATAAAGCCTAGGCAGCTCTATGATGGTCATCTCATGTTGCATTCCAATCATGAGGCAAAATGTTTCCGGGTTTCTTATCGTTTCTTGGCAATGCATCTGGGATTCCCTTTTTGGATTTCCAGGGACAAGCCAGACCCAGGAAGCAAGACGTGACGTCCTTGATGTACTCGGAGAAGTCTGACTCGAACTTTTCTTCGATGGTAGTGTGCTCATGCCCACTCTGAACTTTACCTCAGGAGTGAAGTGGGAAAATGGCACGTAAGAAATGGAAACCATGAGTTGCCAAGGCTAGAAGTGCAATATGTATATCTATATATCTTTATATATATATATATACCAATTACATAGTAAAATGGTTGTCCACTATGTGTGCAAAAATATTTTGCATGTATACATATATGCATATGTATGTGTATACGTATATGTATATGTGTATGTATATGTATATGAATACGTGTACGTGTATGTGTATGTGTATGCATATGTATATGTATGTATATGTAGATGTTCTCTATAGGCACAACATGGAGGAGACAGCGACGGAGATCAAACAGATTCCAATAAGATCTATGCATGTGCCTAGAGAAATCAATTGTATATACTATTTATCAATATAATCATAGTTGGTTCTACCAACAAGTCCAAATACAACTGCACGTAGACCTGTTCGTATACAAAACATAAGTAAATAATAGTAAATAGAGGTACATGAGGTACATATACACATGTAATCGTATATGCATACACATGCAATACGCCTCAATACGCATCTACATGTCCATGTACATCTACACTTACCAAGACCTATGCATTTATAAGTCATATTATATCTGTGTGTCAGTGTATTTCTACATCTACATGGCAGTATGGATACAAATAGTAAGTTTTCTGTGACAGTTTTGTAGGGCAACGAATCTATACGAATCTTCTCAACTCCTGCAAAGCTATGGGCCCACTGCCATGTCGTAACAAGAAAATGTCTTTCCTGCTACACCATGTGCCCCATTTGCAATAGCTTTCAGCGTTAGTGCTTCGACTTCAATCTCTGCAGGTGCTTCTACAAGAGACAGGAGATGATATGCATTACCCATACATACTTCGATTGTGACTGAGGTCACGTGAGTGGCTGTGGCGTCTTTCAATTGCCATGCCTTTTGATGAACTAAGGGCAACCCTGACCAGTTTGGAGCTAAAACAGGAGTGTATTTGAGGCTTTCATTTAATTATCTCATTAATTCTGCAATTGATTCTCTAATTCAATTCGTAATATATCTTATATATATATATATATAGAATCAATTCTTAATTTGGGATGACAACACGGGTTCGTCTCCTGGACGCCTCCAAGCAGCTTGAGCTGGACTGTGAGACATCCCGTGGTATCTCGGCAGAGCCTTGCGTGCTGGTCCTTGGCTGAAAGAAAAAGCTTTGAGGAAAGTGCTTTGAGGAAAGTGCTTCGAGGAAAGTGCTTTGAGGAAAGTGCTTTGAGGAAAGTGCTTTGCAAAGTTGTCATTTCAAGTGTTTACGAGCAATTAAACGGAGGGGATCATGCTGGCTGATTTCAGAGATTGAACAGCAGATCGGCGAAGCCTGCAACTGTCAGTGATCCTGTCCTAGGTCCTTCGTACTGGGACCGGTCGGCAGTGTTTCCTAGCCACGGAAAAATTCCCCAGATTGTTAGCCACGAAATCTCAGGTCATTAGCCACGGAAGGGTTTTTATCCACGAAACAAATTTACCCACGGAATGCTGTTTTTTTGTTTGAATGGGGATCGCGAATTGGGATGGTAACTGGCGAATTGGGATGGTAACTGGCGAATTGGGATCGCGAATTGGGATGGTCGAGAGGGAATTCGGCTGGTAACTGGGAAGTTGGGATGGTAAGGAGAGAATTCGGCTGGTAATTTCGGAGTTGGGATGGTAACTGGCGGATTGGGATGGTAACTGGCGGATTGGGATGGTAACTGGCG
>VSDK01009061.1:89427-121974 GCA_009767595.1 Symbiodinium kawagutii | reverse complement strand
TCTCTCTCTCTCTCTCCTTCTCTCTTAAATATTGCCCTATTCTATCCTTATTCCCTCCTTATTCACTCCTTATTCTCTCTTTAGCATTAAGCAGGGAATAAGGGGAAAATATGGGAGAATAAGGGGAAAATAAGGAGAGAATAAGGACGGACTAAGGAAAAGATAGGGAGAACACAAGGAGAGAATGAGGGAGATAATAATAAGAGCAAAATGAATAAGAGAATAATAATAAGAGCAAATAGAGAGAGAATGAGGTCTCCTTAATATTCCCTTATTCTCTCCTTATTCTTTCCTTACTGTCTTGATATGTTTTCTTTAAATGTCTCCTTGCTCTTCTCCTATGCTCCCCCTATTCTCTCTCTCTCTCTCTTTCTCTCTTGAATATCCCTTGATTCTATCCTTATTCCCTCCTTGTCCTCTCTTGAGCATTAAGGAGGGAATCTCCTTATTCTTTTCCTATGCTCCCTCTATTAGATCAATCTGTTAGTGCAGGTACTGGGCCATGACAGGGATATGTAAAGTTTAGGTGGCTTTTCCTTTGTTTTACCTAGACTATATCTAAATTTTGTCAATGGTAAATTCTTGAGCTGTTACAGGGGTAGATATATACTTTAAGCAGGGTATATTTGCTGCACTTTCTAGGGGCAGGCAGGTAGGTAGAATTTACTTAATATGCTTAAATTATTTTACGCTGGACAAGCCTAAACTTATTATGCCTGGAACATGTTACTAGTAACAGATATCGGGCTCTTTTAAAGATAAGCATAGTTGAGGTTTAATTTTGTATTTCACCTAGATAATTATGTGACTGACATATTCAAGCATTACAGGAATATGCAGAATTTAGGCAGGCTGAATTTATTGTATCTAGATTATATTTTGATAGATTATATTTTGATTGCAATTTATTTTATAGCTCCAGGACCTTTTAGGGAATAGGGTTGTTCAAGGAATGGCATAATTTAGGCTGGCTAAACTTAATATGGTTAAATCTTGTATTTCATGGTAATCTCATTTTGTTATACCTATATAAATGTGTCTTGTGAATTGCAGATGCTAGAAAATCAAAGAAATATAAACAAGTAGATACCCGATATTTATTATGTCTGAATTTCATGGAACATATTTTGTTAATAGTAAAAAAATTAGTTCTTAGGGAAAATCCATGTACTAAATTCATGTGTTATGTCAACTATATACCTTGGAATATTATAGATCAAAAAATAGCTAGACCTTATTTACTTAATTTAGAATATAATGTTGTAAGCAAATGTGTAATATCATCCCTAGGATATTATTTAAGAGAGTAGGGGCCTGTGGTAGTACACTTTTTGGTGATTTACTTTGCTCCAGGTTTGCCTCAGGGCAAAGGAAGAAAACTAATAACACCCTCGAGAAAACAAAAAAGACCAAGAAACAATTCCAGGTATAGTGTCAGAGTGCCTGGGACATAAGGTTAATATGTTTGCTGATTTTCTCGAGTTTCTTTTACATTTCTGTGAAAGTAGCAAAGAACTCGAGAAAACCAAAAAAACAAAAAAAAAAACAAATAACTAACCCCATTGAGGAGTGACCAGCTGTAAGACTTGTTCATGGGGTCGGGCATTTTGGATTTTTGGATTTTTGGATTTTCGAGGGAAATCCAAAAATCAAAAAAAAAAAAAACAAAACTATGGTGCCTAACCGTTTGCCATCTGACCTCCCTGATGGGTCTGGATTTTTTTTGGGGGGGGTATTTGGCTTCTGGAGAGGTGGACAAAGCCTTGAAAAACAAAAAAAAAAACAAATGACTGACCCCATGGAGGAGTGACCAGCTGTAAGACTTGTTCATGGGGTCGGGCATTTTGGATTTTTGGATTGTTGGATTTTCGAGGGAAATCCAAAAATCAAAAAAAAAAACAAAATGACTGACCCCATGGAGGAGTCATCAGCTCTAAGACTTATTCATGGGGTAGGGCATTTTGTTTTTTTCTTTTTGGTTTTTTTTATTGGTTTTATGATTGAATAGTCTTCAATAATCATGATAAGGGGTTCTTATAAGGTATTTTTTTAGTCTTTTTTTAAAGACAAAAATATGCATAAAATGCTGTAAATATCAGTATTTTTTCTAAAGGGGTAGGTTTTGGGGGGGGTACCATATATATATATATATAAACACTCACGCACTTCTTTTTCCTGGCTAATTGCAGGCCCACTTTAGTCAATAAAACAAATTTAGGCAAACCTACAAAACACCTTTCCTCCACACCTGAGACTCTTCAAGCACCAGTCTAGTCTCAACAAGGGACCCAAACCTAACTACCCTCAACGCCAAGCCGGAAGGTAACTAGGTCCTCCCTGTGCCGCTTAAGCCCCCGCCAAGCCGGGGAACCCTTAAGCCTCCAGCACTTAAAAGGTGTGAGAGGAAGGCAAAAACAGAGAAAAAATGACCACCTTACTTTCCTTTCCACGTCCCCCTTTTCCTGCTCGAAGAGCTGGCTCAAGCGATGGTGGTTTACAAAGTGAGTTTTGGTACACTAAAAGAAATGGGCGCAAAATGCGCTTGGGAATGTCAATGTCTGCCATTGTAGCGAGACCGGAATTGATATAGATCCTAGCCGTTTTAACGGCTGTCCAGCGTCCCTGAATGAGAATACGGTCTAAGCTACCATATTTCATAAAAAAGTACGTGGCGCCCCCTCGCCGAAGCGAGTAGGGCCTGAACTGGTAGCTGTCAAGTCCAACAGAAGTTAAACATTTTTGAAAAAGGGTACGCCATGCATAGGCTGTACCTGTGAGCAAAGTTTTGGGGGACACTTTGTGTTTCCAAACCCAAAGATGCGCCAAAAGGCTCTTTTCATGCAAGGTGACGCTTTCAGCGGCCCCTTGCCTGCGTCCTGACTTCGTCAGGCCCAAACTAAGAACGGCCGGTGAGTCTGAGGAGGCCATGTAAACATTGGAAGCACGCACGTTCAGCAGTTCGCCAGTCCGTAACATGCCAAAAAAGCCGACTAGCAAACTCAGTGCAAAACTGTGGTGTCCATGAAACCGAGACCATCCTACCATTGCATAAAGGATTTGCTCACTAAAAGGCGGAGCACGATGCGGAATTTCATGGCTAACCCACGCTTTCATGAGTCGCCACGAACCAGGTAAACGGTGTTTGAGTTTAGGATCTGCATCTTGCAATGCGGCTAAAATGGTACTACCTTCTGCACGACCTTCTCCGCTGGACCAAAGGTGTTCGAGGTAATCGCTGACCAAATCATCCATGCGCTCGCGCTTCTTTGGGAGTGACAGATTCTCCCCTCGTAGAAAAGTGTAAAACTTTTGTAAACTGGCGGTGTAACGGGCTTTGGTGGTAGGTTGTACAGTCAAGGATTTCAAGCTTCCCAAAGATTTGCGTACCTGCATGCGCTCTTGCTTACTTCGACCTTCTAACACTTGGGCTTTTTTCTTACCCATTTGCGACGGGTGTTCCAGCGCGACGGCTTGTCGGCTGGATTCTGCTTTGTGTCTATGTATGCCCAGGATGGGCGAAGGCCTGAAGCAAGCAGGAGAGCATTTGTACGCATAACCACCCGACGAAGCTTGTTTGACGACGACCGACCTCGACTGAGAGCATGTAAAGCCACCAGGCTATCCACTAAATGGATACATCGAACATCTAGTTGTTGAAGTTGCTCCACACGCCAACGAACGGTTGTCATGACTGCACGAAGTTCAAGAGCATTTATATGCTCGCCCAAAGACCGCCATTTCCATCCTGATACAACGCCCCAGCGCCATAACTTGGCTGGCAAACTGCCACGTAACCGTTGATACTTTGCAGGTTGTTCATAGGCACCTTGTATGAGCAAATCTTCCCCTTTCAAAGAGGTGTGTCCGCTCAATTTTTGTACCAGTTGAACATTTTGAGGAAAAGTACGGGTATCATGCTTAAAAGGAGGGCGAAGCAACAGACCCTGCATAGCAGTGTGCTTTCCCGGAATAGTTTTCTGTACAATTTCCTCAAGGCTATGAGGCTTGACAATTCCCAAAAGAGCAAAAAGTTGTGAAACTAACCAGGCAATAACTGGCACGCTCCAGCTATTACCTAAAAGGGTGAGACGGCAATCTTCATGTTCCAATGTCCCATGCTTTGCCTTTGGCATGCACTGACGGGTATAGTTGGCGGGGAAGCCGAGGATGGCTTCTCGTTCCAAAACGTTGGGAGGACGGGCCTCCCGTTGAGGGTGATGTAAACAGTGAACATCACGGTATTGATATGGTGGAAAGCGATGGCGGTCAACTCGCCACCTCTCCAATTCATGTTCTGTACACTGTAAAAGCCCTGCTGGTTTCCGCATGGGTTTGGAACTTGGCCGGCTGGTAGTAAAAGTTGGAAGCTTTTCTCCTTCAAGGAGGCGCCACCCAGGTTGCAAAAATTCGGCTTGGTCGACTTGGACATCGAAACTGACAGTTCCTTGGATGGGTCGTTCCGAGGGCGTGCCCCGAGTGATCTGTACACCTGCCTCAGGAAAAATTTCCCATGTAACCCAGTACAAGCGAGGACGACGGGCCAGTGAGCAGCCTGCGCTGCATCAATATGCCATGGACGAGTTCCATAGCCCTCATTCATTGCTTCGCAATCGGTATCATCCATGGACGCCACATTTTCAGCCAAAAAGTGGACTTGTGCCCAAGGAAAGAATTGTCGTAGCAACTGGACAATGCGAGGCACGTGCTTGAATAAGGCACTGCGCGCATCTCTCAATGCGCCCCGCCTATCCGCGTTGAGCTTTGAGACCCCCTGACACGGGGGCCCTGCCCCAACAAAAACGACCCCCACAGCTGTAAACTGTTGTGACCATCCCAATACCATATCCTCTGTAACCAGGGTAATGTCATCCACAAAAATAGTTTCCGGATAAAAGGCCTCGACCACACGCTGAGCTTGCTTGTTTTGTTCCACTGCTACATGCCCTGCCAGTGGGACACCCAACGTGTCCATTGCAATTCTCAATGCGGAGATGCCATCAAACAGCCCTATGCACAAAACCTGGGTCAAGTCATGTGGCTCTACCACATCACCGCGAACTGTACCTTGGGAAACTGCGAGTCCATAACTTGACAACCCTTTTGACATGCAAATACCACCTCCCTCTGTCGAAGCATCGCTGGCTGTAACCAAGCTGTCAAAAGGGGTACGCAAGGACATTGAAGCAAGGGGTACCAAAGCAAGGAAACGTACCAACTCTGCAACCACACCTCGGTGGAGCTTGACACGGGTCAGGCCCTTGCCCTCCAAACTGATGATCATCCTCCAAATACAGTTGAGACCTGAAAGAAGTGGCCGTCGAAACATTGCAACATACACCAGCCCTCCACCAACTACCTGAAGCTCCCGTTGAGAAGCACAACCACGCAGCAAAACCTGCAAGGCTAAGCCCACATACTTAGCAACCTTTGACGGTTTGGCCATGACAAAACCATCCTGACCGTTCACAAGGGCACCCTGGACCTCCGCCAAAGTAGATTGCTGTATGCTCTTCTTGGGATGAGTTGGCAGGCCAAGTGACATGTATACCTGTCGAAGCTGCGCCACCTCCGGCGAAACATGTCCTTCCAACAAGTCCGCTGAAGCCCTCGACACCTTTGCCAAAGCATCGAAGTTATCCAGATAAACACGAAAAAGTGTATCCGAACCAGAATGCACTCTGTCACGACGCATCTCGCACTCCCCTCCCCACCTTGGCCACAAAGATCCCATAGCCTTGCGGACCACATTACGGTGCACATGTTGGGCAATCCCTACCGAGTTAAGCCATCCCATGGGAAGCACCCTTGACGCAAGATACCTTTTGCCACCAACCGCTTCACCACGCAGACCGCTAGGTAGTTCACGCGCGAACACCATATAGGGCATCCAAGACGGGGGTATACGGAAAAGGTAAAAGAAGCAACGCAGGTCTTCACTACTTACCACCAAGGCTTCATCCTCAGCAAGATGAATGGCCCCCAAATCTGTGACAGCAGGGAGAGTAGAGATGTCGCCAGTCACACTCCTGCATAGATCATTGCAAGGTTTCAGATTCATAATGAGTCGCAGCAACTCTGTTGTGCCTTCAAACTCGTCCTTCGTAACAGCGAAAAGACCATTTAACAATGCAACCCCATCCACAAATACCAGATCTTCTTCACCAACGGTTGCACAAATACCATGGTCTACAAGCCCTTGCGCCACCAAAGGCCACTGTACATCATCCACCATAACTCTAGGAGGTTTTCCTACCTTACGCATCTCCGGGGGACTAAAAACCGTTCAAAGTCATTCACAAAGTGGAGTACCCCATCAGAGCAAAAATCCCTGATGTCCAAACTTCCCACTTGTTCTGGGAGAGAAAGCCGGATCCCCTCCCATGTGACCTGCTTTGCAAGTTTTACCTCCTCGCCAGCATAGCCCACCCCTCTACTAGCGAAGAAATCCGAGAAACTAATTCGTGGTATGAACTCATCCATCAACCCTGAACACTTCAACAGCTCCACCAGCCTTTTTTGCACTCGATGCTGCAGAGACGTCCCTGTCTGATCCGGCCGCGCCTTTACACCGTACATGCTGTTCAGCCCGGCTTCTAGTGCTGGAAGGAATTTCTCGCTGGGAGTCCCTCCACCGGATACCTTTAAGGCAGGCATTGGAAAAAGATTTTGCCTACCCGTGGACCTGGGCCTGCAATGCACAGGAACATCATCAACAATAAAAAGGATCTCATGGAGTAGCTCCCCTAAATCGCCCAACCGGAATTCCTTCTCTTGCGTGAAAAAAGCTCTCACCTTGCTAAGGTAAGATTGGCGCCAAAGTTGGGAGTCCTTGGCCACGGTCGCAGCCTGACTCCCTTGTGAAACGTTTGCACTCATCATGGCTTCGCAGATGAGGTTGTCTAATTCTCCCTCAGAAATTTGATTGCCGAAGACGTGGATGGGAGTGGTCTCACTCCCTTTGCTATCCTCCTCCTCTTCTCTTCCTCTGGGAGTCCACTCACTCCCCTCATCTTGGAAGCGGCTCTTTTTCTTAGATGCCTGAAGCTCTTCACCTTCCTCTCTTCCTCTCAACCTCTTTTCCTCTTCCTCAGGGTTTTTGAACCAAGTTTGACTCCTCTTCTGTTTTTCTCTACTTGCGCTCATTTTTTCCCTTGTCCTCGGCCATCCCGGCCGTCATCTTTCCACGTATCTTGGCCCTTGCCCCTGGAGTCTCCTTGGTTCTTACCCTGATTCTTTCCTTCCTTTCCTCTCTTTCCTTTTCCACCTGGTGTCCACTCTTTTCCCTTTGAGGCACCCGGCTGTTTGACTAGTCCTTGAAGTCGACTTTCTTCCCTCGCTCTTCTTGCTGCGGCTAACCCCTCCGAGTCCTGAACGATCCCGGATGAATCAGCACGGAGAAGTTCATGTTGCCTGGCTACGCTCCAATGAGCGCCTCGACAATTGCTCTCCAGCGACTTCAATCGCTGCCCAAGTATGTCAAGGGCTCCCGCAACTTTTCCTTGGAGGCAGTAGTCCATACATTGGGCTACCGTCAAATTCTCCTGCTGCATAGGAGCTGACATCCCAGGGGCCAGCATCTGTCTAAAGTAGTGAGTCATTAGCGGTGGCACGCTGGCCTTGTCCAGGCTCCAAGCCGTACCGCTAGCAGTTACCAACTGCTTCTTTGCCTCACTCACCAAACTCGCCGCCAGCACCCCAGGGTATTTACGCCAGATCTTGACCAGTGATTTGTCCTCATCGAACAAATCATCCTCACCTCCTGCCAAAGATGAAGAGCTGGAAGACGAGGAAGAACTGGCACCGCTCCCTGATCCAGACGAAGAACTTTTCTTCTTCTTCTTTGACTTCTTCTTCTTCATCTTCTTTGCCCTTTTGAACATCTTCTGACGGACCTTCAACCGAGGATCCAAGCCCGTATCTTCAAAAAGAGCTTTGAGAGTTTTCTGGCCAACCTCTAAATCCTCCTCTCCTATGGCATCTTTCTTCTCTTCCGCTTCTTTTGCTTCCTTCTTCTCCTTTTTCTCCTTCTTTTTCTTTTTCTTTTCCTTGGGAGGGTCCTCTCCTCCCTTCCTCGCAGCCTCTTCCGCTTGCCTTCGCAACTCCACCAGCTCATCCACTTCGTCCTCTTGGTCATCCTCTCTCACAGCCTGCACATTCGTGTACCACTCTTCATTGCGGGGGTCTATCACCATGAACCTGTCGGCATGCACCAAGTTGGTCTCAGTGACATCCTGACGGCACCCCTCTTTGCAAAGGTGGACTTGAAGGTCTCGCTTTTTGCGCCCTGACATGACTCGGAGGAGTTCTTCATTTCTCGTCCCAGTCACCTTGAAGTCCAACCATACTTGGTCCTTCTCAGTGCGCATCCCGATGACCGACCCACAAACTTCCACCTCGTTCCCGTAGTACACCGCCTTCTCAAGCACTATTGGCCCCAATGCCAACAGTTCTTCCATAGAGCAGCTCCTCAACCGTCTCCTTTCCACTGCAGCCTCCTCTCTTGCAGCCGGCCTCCTTCGTACTGGTGCTCTGGCACCAGCTGGTCTCCTCAAGGCTCTCTTAGGCGCCATTGTGCCTACCTCCAGCCTCTGCTTTGAGCTCTTCTCTCCTGCTTCGCTCGCTTGACGATGCCTTTGTTACGGCCGGTCTTCCACCTAGGATGGTCCGACCTTGGCACCGTACCGACCCACCCACTCCCCTGAGCTTTAGGTCTGCCTCTCCTCACCGGTGACCTGCTGGGAGTTTTGGGTGCTCTTGCACTGGGAGGTGGCGGTACTCTAGCCTCCCGTATCTTAAGGCTCTGACTTTGCTCTTCTTTCTCCTCAATCCTCTGCTTCTTCTCTTTTCCGCGACTCTCACTGGGAGACTTGTAGTCCTCCCTTTTCAACCTACTCTCCTCTTCTCTTGCCTCCCTTGAATCGCTCCTATCCTCTTTCTTTGACTCTTTTTCTCTCCTCCTTGAACGGCTGCGTCTCTTATCCTTTGTTCTTCTATGCCTCTCTCTTCGCCTTTTCCTATCTTCCTTTCCTTGCTCCTCCTTCTTGCCTGCCTCTGCCACTTGTGATGGCTCCTTCTTAACTTCCTCCTTTGTCTTCTCTTCTGGCAATCCTTTCTCGTCTTTGGTCAACCGAGGGGTCTTGACCTCACTCTTCTGCTCTTCCGGTTTACCTGCTTGCTGCTCCCAATTTCCAGGGGGTCCTGAGCTTGGCGCTGCCTCTCGACTTGGGAGGGAGACTCCTTTCGGAACCTCGGCACTCCCTTCTGGGTACAACCTACCCAGCAAGTCACGACACTCCCCTTCACAGCGGCGCAGCAAATTCGTGAATTCGTCCACGAAACCTGGGAGTTCGTCACCAATCAGCAGCACCCGATGTAGCCGATATAGCACACGGCACGCACCGCAGTCGCAGGTACCCGGGCAGTGAGACATAAACCCTTAAACCAGAGCTATAGCAGGAACATGCATGCATTCGTGTTTACTTCCAAAAACGTAAGGTCATATTTATTTATTTATTTATTTATTTATTTATTTATACCGATCCATCCCTATCCATCCCTATCCATCCCTATCCATCCCTATAGACTCTTAACATTCACTCACCTAACTGCTAACTATTCACTTCAGTTCGTTTCTCCATGCATCATTATACATCCACATCTCTGAGAACCAGCAGCGCTTCAACTTGGATCCCGTTCTGACTCTCAGGTCCACTCTAGTCTTCGCAACCTGGCGGGGGTCGCTGTTGCTACGTGTTGGTGCAATTTGGAAGCTCCCTCCCAGCAGTAGAATTGTAGATCTTGCAGAGCATTAGGCCTAATGGGAACGAATTAAATCCTTGTCCTGGAGCAGCTGGAAAGTGTCATGTGTAGAACCCAAGCCTGTTCATTGGTCATTTTGGCCACCTCCTGGTGCGGGGTGTAGAAATTTGTTTGGACCTCAGCGTGTGTGAAGATTGTGGAAACATGTTGAAACTCTTCAGTTTTCAAGAATCATTTGGAAGCGACGAGCTGGTGTTATGCAACTGGTGGTAATGTAGCTGGAGGAGTAGCACCACGTTTTGGTGACTATGAAGAATTCAAAATGTCTTCCAGCCTGGCTGCTTTCTGAGCTTCTGAGAACAATGCCGGACTGTATTTGATTTGGGAATGGTCAACCTTAGCTCCGGCACTTCCATCCTTCACCGGCCATTCGCCCATTTGACCTTCCTGGAACGTGCTGAGCACGGCCATTCTTTGCATCCCAAATTTCAAAGGATGACTGCTGGCTGTGAACAAAGCTTTTACTCTTTTTCGTCCAAAAACAACAGAAAAAAACAATACTTTCACGACCTTTCACCTCAGAGTCGCTCAGGAGAAGTAAAAGCTTAGGATTCAAGAAACAGCTGGCAACGGCTCGATGGGCTTGTTGCGGCGGTCTCCGTCCTGCAGACATGACAAGCATCACGACTACGGGATTCAGATGCACTCCTTCGCGGAGAAGTTGGAAATGGTTAACATGGGTTAACTAGTTGTGTTCAGAGGCAAAATGTTGAAGCAACACCACCTTATCAATTACGTAAGTGCAACATAATGGGAAACAAAAATGATCAATTGGCACTGTCAGCAGGCTAAGTCTTTTCAAAATTTGCCATTTGCTCCCTTACCAATTTGATTGGACGCTTGAAAATGTTAAAAAGGGTCTACAGTAGCTGGCATTCCAAAATCTGTCGTATGGTGCATAAATGCATTGAGAACGTCGGAGGCAGAGACTCTAGGCTGGAGTTGTATCAAATAGGAGGACATTGTTTACATTTGTTTGCTATATATGACATTGAAATACGAATCTTCCACAACGCTGAACCTCCTCAGCCTCCTCCGTCGGGTCTTCAGGCACTACCTCTGCGAGTTAAGACTAGAATCGCTATACTGTGCACCCGTTTGGTGCTGGATACAGGATTTTGAACGGTGAGAAGCCACCACAGGAAAGCAATATTCGAAACAATGTGAATAGTTTGAATTGCAAAACTTCAGGAAAGCCTCTGATGAAAGACTCATTCCACTGTCCGGCTGCTCAAACAAGGAAATCTCCAAGTATTTCCGGTTGCCTTTTCATAGGACTCGTAGTAAGAGGCAACAAAGTCCTGCTTCTCAGGCATTGAGACACAATAAAAGAAATTGCAAAATGCGGCAGGCGCTTGATTGACTGATTGCAATGCAGTCGACGTGGATCTGCCAAGTGTTCCGTGAGACATATCAGTCTTTTGGAGTCTCAAGATCAAAGTTTTTTCTTCACTGAAAACTGCGCTGCTCCATGCGAACTGTGCCTCCTTCAAATTGAGGTCAACTCCAAGAGCTGAATCTGTAGAGTCTGTGTAGAGTCTGTACAGTCTTCAATATCTTCAATTGAATTAATAGCAAATTGATTCACATTGATTTACCAGGCCTGAAGACACTGCTACTGAACTGACCCTTTGCTCCTTGCAGAACCTGCATATGTTTGCAAATGTTTTGATGTGATGGGTCAACAATACACTAGAATACTAAGTGCAAGGGCAAAGAACAGCCAAGTGACTAAGTGGGCCCTGACGCAAGTCCTGCCCCAAAAATTTGGTATGTGATTGAAACTGTGGATGCCTGCTGGCTGGTGTGACATTCACCAACTGTCCCAGCATCCAATGGGAACTGGCCAACCACCAAAAGGAGCAGTTGATTCAGTTCGTCAAAGCTCTATGGTGGTAGTTGAAGTAGAATGTTTATATAAGTATGTTTTGAAAGTTTTAGTATGTTGTGATGATTTATCTGATCCTAGGGCAAGCTGGCCGTGGCCTCATGAGAATACTATGGAACCTTCAGCCCTGTCTCACCACTTGGAGAATCTTTCCTGAGTCAAAGCCAAGAACGGACAAGGAATGCAAATGTTTAAAGTTAAAAAAGGATTTCAAATGAATTCAAGAAATTCCAAGAAAATCCAAGGTCTTGAAGCCTTGGCTTTGGCTCCTTGGAGAGTGGAACCTATCAGATCGCTCAATTTTGCACGTCAGATACCTAGAAAACACAAGCGCTTTTGAGGTAGGCATAACCGACAGGAGGAAGTCATTGATTGAAGTTCAATGCGTACAAGGAAAGAAAAAGCGTGAAAAAGCCAACAATCTCCCGTGTGATTGCTCGAATTTCCTGAGTTCTGACCTTGATCAAATGCAACCCTTCAAACACTTTGCAAGTCTTCGGCCGTGACTACGGCCGTGACCACCATTTGTGAGCTGCTGTCCAGGCGACACAAATGGGCTTTTCATGCTGCGGATTCACTCCATAGAACCTGGAGCTTCGAAAGACCAATGAATCCAGCACTCTTTACCATTTGATCCGTTGACAGTATTGACTTCAGTGACTACATAGTGACAACATAGTGACTACAGTCTCAGCATGTCTCTGCAGTGCACAATACCATCCAGAAGCGAACATGTATTCAGTGAAGTTGGCAAGAGGCACATCACGCCAATGGTGTGCAAACATGAAGATTGCAAGCATAAGGCAATACAAGCCCATGATGGAAATACTGACTTCAAAGAAATATATTGGAATCAAATGGGGACATCAAATGATAGCACTACGTATATCTCGTGATAAAAACTCAAGACGAAAGTAGATTTCTCAAAAGGCGGACACTAAGATTCCCACCCTTCCGTACCCTTCCCGCTTCACCAAAAGAGTCTGCCAGTCATCGCACAAGCTTGCTGCAAAGCTCAATTAGTGCCTTTGGATGATACTCCTCAGTACGGGGCCAGTCTCAAAGACAGAAATTGAATTCTGAAAAGGTATCTCGGTATCTCAGTGTTGGGCAAACAATAAACTGCATCTGAATTCTGTAACACCTGCAACACTCCAACAACACAACAAAAAAAGCACTTGTACTGAGAGCTGTGTTTCAAATAGGATGCCTTGTAAACAGATGACTTTCAATCCTGGATGATTTGGGTGCCCCGTTTCGGGTGCCCCATGAGGTCCTTGGAAGATCCAAAGCCTTCTTCATTTTCAGAGCAATGTTTCAACTGCGTATGCTTCAAAAGGTTGACTCTGAATGCTGACCTTATGCATCCTTCACGATTTACCTGCACTATGATCGACAAATTGGCATCTGAATTATTCTGAGACTAATACAGAGCTGTGTCTTCAAGTCTCCAAGAATACGTAGGATGATAAATTTCAACATATGTACTGTATAGGATGTTTTGATAAAGTTATATGAGCAGTAACGAAGTTTGAAGTCTAACAATGAACAAACTTGCATGTGGTTTCAGTATTCTATGTAGAAAGCTAACAATTTCAATCCTAGAACGACTCTATGAATCCCCAAAGCCTGTTGATGCCAGGGGTTTTCCATTGATTGCTTTCCAAAACTTCACCAGGTCACTAATGCTGTATTTTTTTCTCCCTTGGATGCTCCCATGCAAATATTCAGCCACACTTCTGCCAAGCCTCACTGAACTGTCAAGCATTCCTTTTGTTTTATGTGTTGGAGTACGAGAATCCCTCATGTAAACGGAAGTGAACCGGTATTAGCTAGGGTTGCCAACATTTGGAGAATTCCATTTGGTTGTCGTCCCGACTGATCAAACCTAAGAACTTGTCATTGTTCTTTGCTCTGAATATGGATCTGTGCTAAGCTTTGCTAAGCTGTGTGTACTGTGTGTCACTGTGTGTCACTGTGTGTCCACATGGGAAGCCACGGCACCAATGGACGCTGATGCCCATGACTCTGATCACAAGACAGCACCGCACGGATCCAGCGCTCCTGAGCTTCAAAGGCACTAAGGCTTAGAAGGCACTGAACAGCACCACACTGGGGCACACAGTACGGTGTGATCTCTGACCAAAAATATTAATGCTTTCAGCAGATGAAAAGCGTGTGTTTGTGATACAGGTACACCACAATCGTATGCCTAAAGCATGCCTCGACCCTTTTTTGATGTCAAATCACAATGTAAACGCTGTTTGAAAGAAAGCATGCCTTAAGCATGCCTAAATCCAAAACACAATGGAACGCTGATGGGAAAACGTCTCCTGACTGACATTTCTTGTCGCCAAAACATCCAAAAACCAATGGAACGCTGGTCATCTAAATATATCATTGGGGATTGAAAACGGATGTCTGGGGCTGGAGAACTGCATCTAAACGCTGCGAAAACAATGGTTCAAAGTTGTCTGCCATCTATGCTACAAATCCAAACCTGAACCGGACGAGGTACCCGGACGAGGTACGGACGAGGTAGGGAAAATTCATTTTTATGGCCCCAAGAGACAGGCCAGTGATCAGACGACTCACTCAACATTAGCAAATGGCAAGAAAACAAAAAACCATACTAAACGCTACACTAACATGATGATTGGTTGTCCCAAGGGTTGCCTGAGCAACATGTGAATTCCAATGGTATTTGGCAATCAAAATGGTCATGCTCAAAAACAATATCGTTTCTGGAGGTGGTTTCTAAATGTGTGGAGATCGCCTGCGATTCACGAAAAAGGCACGCTTTCTAGAAGTGGCGTTTCATATGGTATTTGCAACGTTTTAAAGCGATTTGCCCAAATGAGGCACGAGATATTCGTATGTGCCTGTACAAACATATGAAAAACATGATCCAACAAATATCTTCCAATCTCAAACTCAAAAGTCTCAAGAGCTCCAAAGAGCTCCAAAGGTCAAGTTGCAGGCCCCGATGCTCCAAGGGGCAGGAATTCCTTCAACACCATATGCAGCACCCAGGAGACCCCCAACGACACATGCTGTGCTACCTTGGAAGCGACCAGGAACTCCGTTTGACAACTCGGGACGCCACCAATGTGAATGTCGCATGCGAAGCATCACGTGATGCACAACCAAAGGTTGGCACTTCCACTTCCGAAGAATACCCATGGCTGTAAAGACTAGAGGGTAAGATAGAATATGTATGTATGTATGTGTATATATATATATATTATGTGTGTGTGTGTCTGTATGTATTTATTCATTAATCTATTCAATGAATTCAATTTGTATGGAGACTTCCTCATCCACACTGTGTGCATTGATAATCATGATGATCGTGGATGCTCACCGATAGACGTGTCAAATCTTCTAGTGCAGACTTAGTCACTTGAATCACCTCCACCAGCCAATGTGCTTCGCATGGCATCCTGCGCTGGTGTACGAGAGCTTTGTTTGTCAATTGTCTTAGATGCCATGGGGAGCCCTATCTTTGGCAAATTCAAATCGACAAAGAAAGCTTTCAAAAATTAGAAATGGAGAAGATATCGCGAAAGTAAGAAATCTTGAGAAGTGCAGTTTTCAAGGCTTCGTCTGCCTGACATTGCAAGAGTCAGGTGGAGAAAGCTGCAGGAACAAAGGTCTTTGCAATTTCTTGCCCGAAATGGTTGGAATATGTTGGAATGGTGAACGATGTGAATGTGACTTTCCCAAAATTGGTTTGAAATCATTTGAATCTCAGAGTTCAAGCAGGTTGCCAGTGCCACGGCCTGGTGGAGTGCGTCAAAAAAGTGGTCTAAAACTGTTGCGCTTTTTGAAGCTTCAGAAAAGTTGCATACTGTCGTGGTGGGAGCATCTAATACCTTCTCACTGTTCCCAAACCCGCCAAATAAAAAGAAAAACACCTTGGACTGGAATGTTTCGTTTTTCGGTATTGGTTAATTACGTTCATTTTTTGTGGCATTGAACAACCAATACTAAATACACATCCCAAAAGTCAAATTTCCCCCAGTAAAAAAACACATGCGATAGATAGATCGAGAAAAAGACAGATCCAAATGGATGGATGGACGGACGGACGGATGGATGGATGGATGATGGATAGATTGATTGACAGAATAGCTACACAAATTCGATGAAGGAACTAGATAGCTAAATTCAGAGAGAGAAAGAGGCATATCTAGATGAACAGAGTAGATAAACCCACTTGACAAATCAATAAAATAGATCTATCAAATAGATCAATGATATAGAAAAACTCGATAAGTTGCTAATGGATAGATGCATAGATGGATATATTATAGATGGATGCATATTGGTAGATAGAGATACCAAGCAACGGACACAGGCAAATAAATAAACTTGCTTGGCTTCATCCAAACACTGGTAGTTTCTGCAAAGGGCTTGAATTGAAAGACCTCCATTGAAGAACCCCAATAGCTCTGCTATAGCTCTGCTGTAGCTCTGCTATCTTTTAACAAAAAACACATGAACCGCTGCCCATCTAGACAAACGCCGCTCCTCAAAAGAAGTTTTGCTGCTCAAGTGTCTGAAAGCATGGCAAAACCTGGCATCCAGGAGTCAGGTGAGCAAGTTGGCAGCACTCCAAAACTAAGCAGCGAAACCCTCGGTCAATGATGGAAATGTGAGATCCCTTGTAAGTATACCGTATGGAATTATCATGCCTTGAATTTGGCCTCTCCATAGTATGTGTTTCCTTCCTGCTGCAATCAGAATTGAAACTTATGAAGCTTCTTCGTCCTTCGATTAATACTTTGAACATGTAGCTTTGCATCTCTTTACATCTCCAAACTTTCTCGAAACTGTTTCCACTTTGCTTCCACCCTTCCACACTTCCCACTGCTGAGTCGCGGGATTTCTACGCTGCCAACTTCATGGCTCAGCAGCGATTGTGCCTTGGCGACCATGAGCTGCGGCATCACGACAGAGTTCATACAGAGTTCAGATTTGCAAATCTCATACAGAGTTTCATAAACGACTTTTCAGAATCTTTTTAGACTCATTTTTTCATGAGATCATTTGCAAATCTTACAATTTATATGATGAATCAATGACAATGACTTTCAACTTGTGTTGCCAACTTGCTTCTGACTTCGAAGTTGAACCTCTTGCACTCTCACAACCCCTGCTGCTCAGAAATCTCTTTCAAACCTATTGTGCCTGATGCACGAAGCTAATTTGCTTAGACCTTTCAATAGGAAGATCTGGGAAACTGTGGGAAACCGGACCCGCCCCTGACCTTGAGTCCTAGGATCTGTGAGATATGTCTTGGGTTTCACATACCGCATGGAAGTGCATGCCATATCCAGAATCAACACATTGCATACAAATGCATACAATTTATCATACAAATGCATACAAATGCATACAATGTCCAAAACTGCTCAGATGTACTTCTTGGATTGTGTCGGAAGCTTCGTGCACAAACGTTTGTCAAATCCTCACGGTGGAACTCTGCCTGAATGACTATGACGATCTAAATCAAACGTTCCCTTGGAAATGAACCCGTCTACTTCTAACTTTTCAAATCAAAAGCACATCTCCAAGGGCGGAAGATAGAAAAACAAATGAAAAAGAAGAAAAAGAAGAAGAAGAAGAAGAAGAAGGAGAAGAAGGAGAAGAAGGATCAGCAAAAGAATCTACAGACTTAGAAGAAGACTGAGAAGACTTCACCAGTTTCGCACTTCAAACATTCTACATTTTGTGCTTTCAGGTACCGCCATGTCCGAGACTTCCAGGAATTCATTGCTCTTGGCCCGTCGCAACCACTGCAAGACTTGTTCGCAGGCCACCAGCTCTTCACCTGACAGCGATGAATTTGATTTAAAGAGAAAAAATGATTCAAATATGTAATATATGATATATATATATATATAAAAATGGTCACCCCCTATATATAATTCAATAAGCTTCAATAATTCAAAAGATCTCAGAGCAAAGAATACACTATGAATATAAACGATTGAAAGCAAGGAATACAACGAATATTGCAGCACTTGAAAGCAACTGTGCTGCAGGGAAGTGTGCAATCTCAGGACGCAAACAAGACATTTTACAACAAATATCGGAGCTTAGATTGCGCTTTTATTCAAGTGATGTACTGTAGAAAGTCCTGAAGACCAATGAAAGTGACGCAATGAATCCTCTCCTTTCAGGAGTTTTTGTTTGAGCAGCTTTGAGTGTTCGTTTGTGCATAAATAGATATGGGTCCCACACTCGAAACTGCCAGCGCATGCAGCATCTTAAATGCGATGATGCAAGGGTGGTTGAACATGGCTCAGCCAAAGCATCAACTAAGAATTCACTATAGTCTAGTGGGATGCCGTGCCTTTATCCGCATCTGGAGTACTATATAAGTCACATTACACACTTTGGCTTTGAGAACGAAACAAATAAACTACAAAAATATCGTATTATATGTATATATATACTACATATATGTGTGTGTGTACATGTGTACATGTGTGCGATTTCTATGTATCATTCATCTAAGGAGTTTTGCTTTCTTCCCATCCCTCCTTGCTCTCAACAGATTCGTCTCACGACTGCGCACCTGGCGGTGCCCAACACTCTTCTTTTGAGCCATCCTTGGCGATCGCACTGGTGGCACCTGCAACGCTCACAACTTTGATGCTACGAGTTCTGACTTTGCGAAACTTGACTTCACAATGCCACAATGCGTTGTTCTGCATAGCTATGCATTCCTGGATTCCTTTCTACATTTCTATTTTTTTCTATACGTTTCTCATGTTTCTCTCCATGGATGACCAAAAGAGACACGCCTTCACGTCCTCCTTTGACGCCTGACTTGATGCGGTCCAAACTCCTGCTTACCGGCCATGCGCTGGCTCTGATGTTTTTGAGTCCGTGGATCACATCATATTCAAAAGCAAAACCAAAATGTTCTTAAGAATCGAGGACAAACGTTGTATCAATTTACATCGTGTCAAACGACTTTCGACATGGCCTGGTGATACATTTTTTAAATGCTAGTGGGGTCAAGAATTGTTTATCGTGTGTGTGGAGTAACAGAATAAATTTACCCCTGTTCATGTCTGCCTTGCACAAATGAAAATTCAAACACAATGTGCCTCATATATGCCTCACTATGCCTCTAAAGAACATATCTGTTGCAACACTATCAGAGGGAACCATAGGGGACCCTGAACCTTCTCCAGTCCTTTTGAGCCAGGACTCCACATCTTCTTTGCCGCTGATGAGTTGCGACAAAGCTACGGCGTACGCTGCGCATGCGAAAGCCATGGTGCCTCGAGGTCCCGGCACTGTTGCATGCTGTCTAGATCTGTCTACTGGGAGTCTACTAGCTTCCAGTTAACAAGAACGACTTCTTTGTGCAGAGTCAACAGAATCATTAGAGGCATTGAGAAAAAAAAATTGGCCGGGACACGATTGGGGTGAGAGAGCCGTACATCCTCGTTGGCCCATGCTGCTGCTTTCTCGGGCGAGCCGGCAGCCACGGCTAAAGCCGGACACCTGTGACCAACCCGTGCTCATTTGATTGAATTTAGCAAGTTGGCGCATTTGAGGTTTGATGCAAACATGAACGAAAACATCCGAGAGAAGAACTCTTCCACCAGGCCTCACAATAGCACCACAGCTCATTGACTTCTGATTCACCTCGGTTGATCCATGTTCGGCAGAAAGTAATGCCGATACCCAACCGGGGAAAAAAAGTGCAAAAAACATCCTTCACAGCTTTTCATCTGATTAGAAGCCCACCTCTCTGGCTCGCTCGGCCATACTTTCAGCAGGCATGGGTCTTGCAAAGACCTGGCAAAAGAAAAACAAACTGGTCTCATGACATCTCCCTACATCAAACACCTTTATCATATCCTCCCTCCCTTCATTCCCTTCATTGAATACGCATTTTCTCTTTCTGTGGTTTTGATCCTGTGTGTGTGTGAGCTTCCAAAATTCAAGCAAAGTCAAACAATGAAAAACAAAGCAAGCTTCCACACGAGCATTCCCACGGAAAAAAAAATTGATTACAGTGGTGATTTGGAAGCGACAATGGCGAACCAAGGCATGGAAACTTCCAATGAGGGCACATTTTCTCTCGAGCTACCAAGAGGACGAAAGAGGGGAAGGAAATACATGGAGACAGGGAGAATATGTCTGCTAGAACTGGTGGATAGAATTGCTACTTTTACATACTTTCACCTGCTCTTATGAAAAGTTGAAAATGCTAAACATGTCAAGCCTGGTCCATGTGAATGCAGAAAAATGTGTTTACTTATATCTATAGATTTGTTTACTTATTTACATAGCTATATATTTTCGAATTGATGTACATATGTAAGAATACATATGTGTACATATATAGAGTGAGACATATTTGAACATGTGTAAATGTATACATATTGATAATAAATACATCAATAAACAAACAAATATATATATATATGTTATGTATTATATACATTTATTTCCATCTATTCATGGAAAAATGAGTTTTAAAAAATATGTAACTATGTGTGCACGCATATCCCTTGTATTTATATTTATGCAAAAATAGATGTTTTAATGTGTTAAAAATAAAGATGTATTTATGTGCGTAGAAAGATGCATCTGCGTCATGCATATATGTGTGTGTTTAGTTCAGTGTTCGACCCTCCCCCCCACCCTGGTCATGGTCATTCTTCCCCCTAAAATGCCCCCTTCCCCCGTGGTGTGATGTGGCGTGGTGTGGTAATATGGGGCGGTGGAGGGGCGTGGGGTGGTAGCATAGGAGCAAAAAAAACAAGAAAACAAGAATACCCATAGTATTCAGGAAATGTGATGATGATGATGATGATGATGATGATGATGATGATGGTGATGGTGATGGTGATGGTGATGGTGATGGTGATGGTGATGGTGATGATGATGATGATGATGATGATGATGATGATGATGATGATGATCTTGCTCCGTACTCCGTTCGTCGTTGAACATCGAAAAACGTGGCAAAACTGCCAGTTTCTGATGATTTTGAGGTGCAAAGGCGCGTTGCGCCACAGCGCCGCACACCTTTTCGCGCAGCTCATCTCTCAAGAGGTGCGAAAGTGCTGTGATCTTACGATGTTGACTTGCAAATGCGCGTTTGGCCACAGCGAGTTGCAATTTTTGCCGACGCCTTTCCCAACTGACCTCCGCACCCACCGTTTTGACGAGCCTAAACATTGTAAAACACAGCATTTCGCGCACTTTCTATCACTCACGCACAAGCACATCTGATAGACTGACAAGAGAGGCTACGCGCAGAGCTGTCCAATCAGCTGCTCTCAAGGTGTCCCTGGTGAACCCATTAGGCCAAGCGTTGAAGACCAGGCCTCGATAGTATTTTTTCAGCTCTTGGGACCCCAAATCAACTCTGACCCTCTTCATGAATCTTATGGTAAATTGCTTTCAGAACTCAGGACCACAAAATAGTTATGTAGGCGAATTCAATATATAAATCATTAAATTCGCGAAATGAGTTGAACAGTTATTTTAGCATTTTCATACCAAGCTGATTGCAGATATCAATATCAAGTGAATTCCATGCATTCTCTCATACGGGTCGACGGGGGGATAGGAACACGGAACACAAGATCTTTGTCATGTACGTTTATGCAAGTGAAAAACATCAGCTGTACAAAATTCCCAGTGAAACTGCCTGCAGGCATGCACGATCACCACGGAAGGGCAAAGATTTCCCCCACTTGCCATACCTCAGCGCCATGTCCTGCGCGCCAATTTGCATCAAGGGCAAAGAGCCACTTGCTGTCTGTATAGAACTCGATGGCGAACAAGTTGATGACAAGGTAAGAAAATGACACTCCCAACCCTACTGAAAAGTGCAAATTAAGAAAGGAATTGCACCGTTCCAACAAGTCAGCAGTATCGGTATATCAAAACGAGTATCAACCCTGGAGGGGTGGGGGTGGGGCTCCCTTGACAGCAACACACTTTCGTGGGCATCGTGGAGAATCGATGCCCCAACAGCGTGTCACGAGAATGCAAAGAATTTGAGAACCATTCATAACTCGATCACAAAAGCGATGATTTTACACAAGTTGCACAACTTTCACGCCAGGTACACAGTCACTACAGTAGTCACAATAGTAGTCACTACAGTAGGCACTACTTAAGCTACTGAGCTTCGCCAATTTGAATCGTCGCATTCAGCGCTTCCAACGGGTCCTCCATGGGGAAGGCGCCCTGGCCCTCCGCGGCCGACAATGTGCACAGCAGCAACTCAGAGTGGCCTGTGACCTGTCCGGGCGCCACGCCCCACAGGCCACCGCCACACATCTCCATGGCCTCAAGGGATGCCGAAGACCTCCACTTCATGATGGCACAAATGCAAGACATGCCGTAATCATTTGTAAATCATAGGTCGATATGTAAGTGTATAGTGATGTATGCGAGTAAATATATATATATATACACATACATACATATTGATAGAAATACTATATATATATATATTAGATTAGATCAATTACATATGATTCGTAGTATATATGTAGTGTACGTATTTAAAGAAAAATGCTTCAGCATTCTTGCCAACGCCCCGAATGCGCGAATTTATTGCATTTGATATCTGCATTCTCTGTAGGCGCATGCTTGCAATTTCGCCCTTATCTAATTTTTTAATAGGACAGCAGAAAAGCACGCAAAGTATATGCAAATACCATGGAAAAGGGCTTTTCCCGAGTGAAGTTCACGGAAGTTGTTTTGTTTTGTCGTTGCTTCATGTTGATACTTTCCTTGCCAGTGTGAATCACCATAGGACTCGAACGGTGTAAATCATCGGTTGTCTTTATCAACTCCAACGGGGCATATTTGCTGCTGCACGAACTTTTGATCAACGCCTGGTTTCTTTCGATTAAAATAATGCAAATGTGGAAAACCATGAATACTAGATACCATCCTAAAATGGTGGTTCTTTCTCCACATCTTATTTTGAGCCAGGGTGCTATCCCTTCCGGTGAATGAGCATTAGCCAATATGAACCAACAATGAATTTTTGGCCAAACACATAGCGTCATGAGGGTATGGTTCACGGCTCTGTGATCATAACCAACCACAAATTGTTGCTGTAATGAATCATCAGTTTACCATTCATTGGAACGTTTTTCAGTTCTCATCAACCCATGTGGCCTGAAGTAAGTAGGACTAATTGCCAAATGGCTAACCCAAGCGGGTAACCACCTATACTATATCGTTGCTATGATCACTATTGATTACAATGACAACAAAGTGCTCTCAAATGGTGGTCATGCTGCACCTGAACCCTGCTGACCCAACCTGGATGCTACACCGGAACCCTGCGGCCCCAAAACCTGACGTTGGATGCACCGGAACCTTGTGGAAACCTTGGAACCCGACGGAACCTCCGGAACTTGGTCTGAAAGATTCACCGAACAGGTCATCTGGGCTGAAGACTCAAAGAAGAAAAACGCAGAACAGAATCAAAGCTGCCACAAACATACAGAATGTAGCAGTGTTGTGTCAACTGGATTTTCCAACCTTGTCCACCTCCTGAACGGTGACAGCCATTGGGTCCTGCTAAAAGCATGTGGCCCCAGGCAGCAATTCACCAAATTTTGGTTCGAGCTCTGATTAAAGTATGTTGAAGTTGAGGCTGAGGTCAAGGTCAGTGGCAAAGCGATACTTCTTTTTTGGACTTCTTCGTGTGACAACCGTATCACAGCAGAAACATGCCAAGACCATCCAAGACCATCCAAAATCTGCAAAGGCTGCGAGCGCCGTCCTGACCACCGAGTGGCGCTCCAAGCGCATCACCCACCACCATGCCCAGCAGGGCGCCCCAAGCACGAGATTTGTTGGTCTGTGGAGGTGGCAGCCTGAAACACGACAGAGGACTGGTCGCATCCCAACGGAGCCAACGAGGTGTGCACCCATCATTTCATGATGACAGCTGCCAAGCGACTGCTTCATCATGTCATGACCACGATCTGCCCACCACACCATCGCCCAAGCCTAAGCTCCAGTTGGTCCACAGAGTCCACAGCGTATTGAAAATGCTCTCCACAGCTGTGAGACACTTCTTCGAGACAAGTAGGCTTTGAGGTTCTGCTTTTTTTTGTTTGGCTGATGGGATCTGGCAGATCCTCTTGGGAAGCGAGCAAAGTGGGGCATAGCCAGTTTTACTGCGCAAATCTGAGTTGAGAGAGTGCTGTACAACCACATGTCACAACGACCAACTTGGTAATCTTTGGTATATTTTGGTAAATCTTGGTATGCTTGAGTGACGGCTGGTTTGGTTTGAGATTGGTGCTTTTGCCACATTCATTAAGATTGCAATGTTTTTCAATGTTCTCTTTTTGATGCGTTGCATAGGGATTGTTTGCAAGAGCTGGCAGTTCACGAATGATTGCATCCAAGCATGCAAGACTCCTGCAGACTTCTTTGCAATTACATTCCCACTATTTGCTGCACGTTCTGCGCAGGTGAGCAATCTTCAGCGTGATTTGGGGTGATCGAGGGCATTTCTAGGCGGTGGTTCTTGGCTGTGAAAACCATCGACGCGCGCAAACGCAGATTCGACAGAGATGTCGTTGCAACACATGCTCAACATGAGCAAGTCGATGACTCAACCTGTGCTCCTGATACAGAATCGATGACCTTTTAAGCGGTCTTTTACAGTAAAGCTCGGCCTGTCTGATTTCACAACTCAAGACAGTTGGAGGTTTCAAGAGAATGCTGTTTACCAATATCAGCTTTCAGAATTCATTCAATCCATATGTCCTTTTCTTTGCAGATCTAAAGCTTCCCCAAGCTATGTGTTGAGATCTTCTTGTTTCAACAGGTGTCAGAGCCAATTTGGTGTGGCCGCTTTGTTTGGCCCAGGTGCTCGCTCCAACAAGTCCACTTGAACTCGGTGCAGCTGTAGCAAGTCCTAGCTGTGAAGGCAGTGCAGCACAGCAGAGACATTGAACCATTGAGATGGTTCAAGCACGACTGTGTGATGGCTCTCACACGATATGTTCTGGGCTACGTACTTGGAACAAGAATGCTGCAGCAATACAGTTTTGCTCTGCAAATTGTTCAGAAGTGCAACACCATGGGGTGTAAAGTGCACAGCAACAACTTCCACTCAACTTTTTTGCTTCAGGATTATTTGTTAGCTGTGCTGCACTTTCGAGTGCCTCGAGGCAAGGAAAACCTGGTAACCTTACCGAGGTAGATTGCCAGGTAATTTTGTGTGATTTGTATTATATATATACACATACCATACCATACCATACCATACCATACCATACCATACCAGAACAGAACAGAACATGACATAACATAACATGACATGACATGACATTACATAATATTACGTTACAATACACTACACTACATTACGCTACATTGCATCACATCCCATTACATGGCATTACATCACATTACATCGCGTTACATCACATTACATCACATTACATCACATTACATCACATCACATCACATCACATCACATTACATGACATGACATTACATTACATTACCTCACACATTGCATTACATTACCTCACATTACATTCCATTCCATTCCACTACATTACATTACATTACATACACATGTATGAAGCAGACCAGTGCAGCGGGCATCATCTGCAACATAGACATCTTCACCATTTTGAACCCACTCCATGTCACATAGGATCCTTCCCTGTTCACAAAGACATCCGGGCCCACACAATGGCATTACACCGTGTCGCAGTTCCTTTTCTCACTAACCTGGCCCCATAACAGGGGCAACCTGCTACGACCCCGACCCCTGCAAGGTTCCATTTGGCATGAAGCCGTCAATACTCAGTACCACCCCTTGAGCATTCGCAATAACAATCAAGTCTAGGAATGCACAAGCCTTTTAGGTTTGCATTCTGCAGGTATTGTGGATCTGGCTGAAAGTGTTTGCGTTGGAGGAACCCATGCGTTCAAAACTTGCTGTCCTAACATACTGCCTGCCTCCATTCCGGAGCCTTTCAGGGTTGACCATCAAAAAGCGAACAGATCAACTCTCATGGGATAGGCACAGAGGTTGCTTTTTAGAGCAGGACGTAGATCTTGTTAGAACTGATGTCACAACAGTCGAGGAAACTATGCAATCTTACAAGATGTAGTGTGCATTCCGAAGAGTACGTGAAACAATTCAAAGCAACACCCAAGCCGCTTGGCTCCTCTCCGTTGGCTGCAGTTTGTTCAAAACCAACTGCTTTCAATAGCGGTAGGGCTTGTAGCACCTCGCATCCCAAAGGCGTGGGCGATAAAACAACAGCACGATAGTGCACCATAGCAATCGCAGCAATACTCTTTGTGTGTTCAAATATATTCAATGCATCCCTGCGTACTCTCAGTTTCAGGAACTGTTGTGGTTGGCAGTTCCACTTCCAAAGAAATGATCTATTTGCGAAATGGTTTCGAGATGATTTAGAACCATGACTTGGGACTATCCATGGCCACCTCCAGTCACTGTCAAAATTCATAGACGAAGACTTGCCAAGAATCAGCATGACTCGCATGACTGTTGTGTACTCTTGATAGATGTTGGTAGATCATGAGAAGACAAACCATTTGGGGACAACATTTTCTCAGATACACCAAGACAGAAAGATCAGCGGTTCTTCAAGCATCCTCGATCCGGTAGATGCAGAGTACAGAACCCTTTGGCATCAGTGAAATGAGCCACTGAAGGGGACCATTTTTCATAGAGATCTTCAAAAAGCCACTCACAGACCCTCCATGTTCGTGTGGATTTCATTGGCTGAAGGATGTATGTACATAGAATTGACATAGAATGTCCACTGTCACTCTCACAAATCAGCCACTCCTACTTGACAACATGGCCTTGTGCCCAGTGGATTTCGACAGGTTGATACACCTGCGGTCAGCGATTCAGAACGATATGCCATGTGCAACAAGTTTACTCACAAAGCAAAACAAGCTCAACGAGTCTAGACTGACTTGCGAACTCAACGAGTCTATTGCCCTCAAAGAGCTTACCTATCAATGTGCTGTTTCGATCTGCCTCTTTTCTTTCTGTGTCCTTTCTGAGTGTCCATTTCCATACCCTCAACTTCGTGCGTGCCTGTACTTCTCTGTGTTGGGATATCGACGGATATTGTCTAAAATCCGCTCCTGGGATGCGAGAGATGCTTTCTGTCCACTCTCCATATCTTTCCGATGCTTGCGTGAAGTTTTTGCTCCGGAAAAATGGGAAATGCGACTCAGCGCCCGATCGAGAATGCAAATCTGGCGGACTGAAGACTTACGCTGCCCCGAATTAAAAGAGCGACAAGTTTCGGTGTAGGAAGAACGAAAAGTTTAAATTCATGTTGGTAACTTGTAAACTGTCTTGGAATTCTTTGTCAAAGTCCTTTCAGAAGTTGCTTGGCACCTGTTGATTGCTCCGCGACTAGGCAATTCAAACTTTCCCTCATTTCCAGATCAGCTGAGGTGCCAAAATCTGCAGGACCTGAAAGCCGTGCGTTGCTGCATCGATGGATGCAACATTGTTGAAATGTGCGGGCTTCATCGGCTACATCAGCTGTGAGAAATCATCTCAGACAATGGAATACCTCTTGAAACAACACTAGAAGTATGTCAGGGTCTGCTTCAATCTTGAGAATGAGACGCAAAGTTCGTTCAGCTTCATATCTGACATTCCACACAGATGGTCCCTGATTTGCCCGTATGCAGCCAGCGCCTCCTTCCCTTCAGGTGAGCTGTGAAGGGATTTCAAGACCGCCAGCTCTGCAGCTGCCTGCGCTGCGCATGTCCCGTAGCAGAGACTGTGCACAGCAATCCATAGACTGAATGATGCAATAGACACTGTTATTTGTATTATAGATATTCAGTAATTCAATATTTGATGATACTAGAATGATATCTATTTCATTTTGAAATAGTTGTAAAGTTATCCATGTGACAGCACTACTGAGTTCAGCGGGGCTCTCCACTTTGAGAAGAATTGTGTGACCTTTTATTTTCTGACTGCCCACCTCATGTTCACCCCTATGGCGTTTCCACGTTCCTGTTGGCCTGCATATCGTTTAGGCAAAAACCCTACTATATGCTGACTTGTAAAGGCATCCGGACTTGAGCACGCCAAAAAGGCTGAGAAATAATTGTGAATTCCCTAAAAAAATGTGACGCCCTCAAATGCCTTAAAGAGCGATCTTTAAAACTGTAGCTTTTAAATCGATTGAGTCACATCAATACAAGAAATCTGGAGGACACCTGAAGCACATCGTCGCCCATGGACTGTTTAGAATCTCCTCACGTCGTTAGATTTGGCACCAGCACTCCCTTATCTCCAGGCCTCTGGTTGGCTTGAATGCTTTGCACCGGCAATATACCCACCAAAGCCTAGTCAGTGCATTGAAACAACTGCGATACAGTCCGCCACGTAGACAAAGCTAAACTCTGCAATAGAAAAGAAGGAGGAGGAGCAGAAGAAAAGCCGGCAACCAACACTTCAGCCGAAAGAACTCTTTAGCTATAGCCAGCCAAAGAAGCCATGAACTTGCAGCCTTTTGCAACTTAATGTGTTGCTGATCCGAAAAGGAACTTTCCCAAGTGGCAAAATCAAGGAACTTTACCTCGCACTTTGGTGTGGGCATCCCACAGCAGAAAGGTGCCGAGCAATGACGTGTTCTCTTCCTCCTAATTCGAACCACAGAACTTACCCCAATTTGAAGCACAGTTTCCTACAAAAACAGACTGGAAGGCTAAAGCAAACCATACTTAAGGGATATTCAAGGTTGCTACGTGTTTTCAATCCAAACGGGCATGACATGTATATACGGTATACATATCTTGATATACATATACATATCTATATACAAGCATATATCTATATATATATAGAAGTACAAGTATACATATATATATATGCAAAATCAAAAATATGTTTCTATATGAATATGCGTATAACGTATGTATACATGTATGCATGTATAATTCCGCGGAAGCAGTTGCTTCAATGTGATTGTCTGAATCAAGCCGTATTTCATACGTGCTTTGTACGCATACTGACTGGAAAATCGCAACAAATGCGATTGAAAAGCATGGAATGATGTCCCTTGGTGAAGCTTCATGCCTGCACCACGCTTGACTGCCATTAAGGCTGCTTCCGCCGCCATCTGGGCGCCTTCAGAGTGGCCACGAGAGAAACGAACGTCAACAAAGACTTTACCAAAGACGAACAGAAAAACTTTTGAGTATTCTTGTGTTCTTTCTTATGTTCTTTCTTATGCTCTTTCTTATGTTATCCTATGTTCTTTCTTGCAACAAGATCTGTTCAAGGACTAAAAACTTTCACAATCAGAAGGTATGTTTGTTTTTCTCTTGTGTTTTCCATAGTCTGACGGTCTACATCCCTACACAGCCAGCCACGAGAACAAGCTGAATCGTTTCCATACACCTGGAAATATCGGTTTGGTTCTGCACACAGCATCCTTCTTCGTGGCTTTGCCTGGTGGTACCTCCAAATGACCATCCTCCGTGGGCTGAAAGCCGGCTGCAGTCAACCTGAGCAAGGAGTCCCACTGGTTGCTCAGAACGAACCAAAGGCAGTGTCTGATGATTCTGAATATTCTCAGACATGAACAAGAGCATGAACTTGCAGCTACAAATCAAGCGAACTTACTTCCCAATCTCCTGAACTATTTGCTTAGCCGATCTTGGTCAGGCAGAGGGGGCCATCAAAGTCAGAGCTGAGGCACAATTCGAGTGCTCCTTCATGACGAAGAAGATCATTCTTCAGCTTCTCGCTGTTGGGGTTCCTCTTAACCAAGAAGTGATGACTTCCAATGACTTCACCAATACTATGAACACAAAAAGTAATTGTCAGAATGTCATGCATGTTTGTATCAAAATGTATCAAACTACCATGTCAAAGAATGCGACTCAAGTGGTCCAACGTGCAACCATGAAGCAACCGTCGAAATTTGGCTTCCTTCGGATTGTCCTTGGAGAGCGTTGTCGACAAAACAAACAGTAAGAGTCTGCTCAAAGATCGATTCACTTGTTCTTTTACCGACATCTGCAAGTGAATTTGGAAGGGCATGTACAACTTGCATTTCCCCCGGCACCAAATGCAAGTACAATGTACAAATTTGTTCATTTTTTCCCTGCACAAAAAAAAAGAGGTTTCAACTGTGTTGCCTGGTGCATCCCTTCACACCCACTACTGACTGACTCATTCCTGCAACTTTGAGAAAAGACTTACCTCCACAGTCTGTGTGTCTTAATGCACTGTTACGGCTTCATGTGTCTCTCTGTGCTCTGATCGACTGAAGGGCATGATTCGGCATTAAAACACTGGATCCCAAGTGATTTTTCCGAGCTGCCACCAGATTCCCCAGAATGCGGCTCAGCAAGCTGAGCGCCTGTGACCGCTGCAAGCAATTAGTCAAGAAGTGTATCTTGGTTGTGGCAAGATGTTACAAGAAACATCAAGAAACTACCCATATGAAATGTGAAATGTTACTGTTTGAGTCATGGCATGATCTCCCCTATTCTTGTCGAGTTCTTTGTTCATGCTGTCACCCCCAAAGCAAGTTGAATCAAAAAGAATCTGAACTACTTCCCAGATACGATATCTTGAGGATCACATGAAGCGATGCCTGATTGACCTGTCTTTAGGCTCAACAGGGGATGGGAGTGTCCACACTCTACAGACAAGGACTCTTTGGACACACATTCACACATCTACTTTCCATTTCGAGTACCGTAACCAACTCCACAAGCAGTGTCTCATAGTGTCTCCTATTCGGATGGGTTCATGTCAAAGAGGCAACAGGGAAAGAAAAAATGAAGAGGAAAGAGTCAACTGGCATGTTCTCGAGCTGTAAAAGAGATCAAAAGAGTATAGCTCGGCTGTGGCACTCGTGACAAGGTGCTCATATGATAAATGTGAAGCAAAACGGAATGCTTCGACTACTTTGACGAGTGTAGTCACTGTAGTCAGTGTAGTGTAGATTTTATCTCCTTCCTACCATCTCCTACCACTCGCTTCATCCATTTCCCTCGCACCGTCTCTTGCTGACCACCAGCAGCAGTGCAGAGTCGGTGCAGTTGCTTCTCAATTGCCATGGTGGGGTCGCAAGTGCGCTCACAGCTGCCAAAGCGAAAAACTGTGTATCTTTGTAGATTTATTTTCCAAACGATTGAATCACTTTGTTACATACCTTTGCTATTGGATTCCATCATTTTATATCTTGGACTTCCTCTTCCTTTGAGAGGCAAATGATGAGCGAAGACTGGTGTTCCTTCATTGTTTTGTGGCAATACGCTTGAGCCCGCGCATTATGAAAGGTGCTATCGATGTCACAAGGAATGTGGCTAAAGAAAGATTCAGGAAAGGATGAAAGGATGAAAAGTAGCACATCCACAGAAGAAATTTACACCGAAAGCTCTTCCCAGAGCAGAGCTGAGCCTCTGCATCTTCTTCCCACATGGCATGAGCCTAAGGAACACCAACCCGCCAAACAGATCAGGCATGATCAGCCCACCCAAATTGCCCTCTTACAAGCATCATCACAGGCAAATCAGTTCTCCGTCTCACTTCTCCATGTCTGAAATCCATGCCTAAAGGGTGTTTCAGCACTGGGCAAACACATTTTCTTAGGAGCACGAGTTGAAATGGTTTGTTAGTGCATTGTTTCATATCAGGAAAAACGAAATGGAATATATAGTTTCCACTGGGTGGTTCATGAGTGTTTGGGCTTCCATGGGCAGTAGAAATATGATCGGCCAGTGAAACGGAACGTGAGGCCTTCTGCATCTTTGCTTCGAAGCCATCAGAACCTTCGATGTAGTCTAGAGCACAAAACACAGCATGAAACGCTTTTGGAAGGAAAGGTTTAGAGAAGAAGTCAAGAAGTTCTAGGAAGTTCTGGTGTCGAGATAAAATCATTGAGGCCATCTACACAAATTGACAATGACCCAAGTGCCCGCCATCAGCCACTTGCCTGCAGGCATCCTTGCTATCTCAGAATTGATCTCAGCCTTGGCATCAAATTTGACAGGATGTGTTCGGGCTCTTTGGACGAAAGTCCTGGCTCAACACCAGACCCCAGCATTGAGACGCACCAGGCCATCCCACTACTGGTTGTTGCAGGATTTCTGGCGTCGGTGTTTATGAATGCTACCAGCACTTGGCCACTTGCTACGCTCATTCCCCAGTCTTTTCAATTTGTGAATCTGTCATAAATGTATTAGGCCACCAATGGCGGTAGCATACAGTATGTCACCGTCGTGGTGACGGTAATACCAATTGCAGAAGCAGCTGTGGCACCAAAGCTTCCACCACAACATACTATGCCCTCAAGTGACCATAAAAGCATCCAAGGGGTCGTCTTCACTTGGCCCAGGCCCAGGCCTAAGCACAGGCCGGATCTTCTTACCACAGTGGTTCTCCCTCAAATTTAGACCATGAGAAGCTGTGGTGGCTCAAGCTTGGGTCGTTGAAACCCTGGAATTGGTTGAGTAGTTGAATTGTTGTCAAAGAAATTCATGCTTCCATCGGCAGAGATTGTCCAAAGGTGAGCCTTCAAATGAGACCCTCCAATCAACAAACAGTAGCCGTGTGTAAGAGAAGACAAGAAGTCTTTGAAGAGCGTAAAAGGACAGTAAGTATAATAGATTAAGAACAGTGTAAGGACAGTGTAAGGACAGTGCAAGGACAGTGTAAGGACAGTGTAGGGACGGTGTAGGGACGGTGTAGGGACGGTGTAAAAGGCGTCTCTGTAAGAATTGCCAGGATGCTTTGGCGTGCTGAGCTCGTGGCCCAGCGCTGAACC